>LPNX011205973.1:95900-129084 GCA_001517045.1 Pseudotsuga menziesii | reverse complement strand
CCCTAGTTGTTTTCCAATTTGTGCATGTCCATGTGTTTCTAGTTCCATCTCATAACTTGTAAAGAGGTCACTAAACCCTAGTTCCATCTCATAGCTTGTCAACCTTAGTGATAGCACGCAATTTGGTGCTCATGAAACCCTAGTTGTTTTCCAATTTGTGCGTGTCCATGTGTTTCTAGTTCCATCTCATAACTTGTAAAGAGGTCACTAAACCCTAGTTCCATCTCATAGCTTGTCAACCCTAGTGATAGCACGCAATTTGGTGCTCATGAAACCCTAGTTGTTTTCCAATTTGTGCATGTCCATGTGTTTCTAGTTCCATCTCATAACTTGTAAAGAGGTCACTAAACCCTAGTTCCATCTCATAGCTTTTCGACCCTAGTGATAGCATTCAATTTGGTGTTCATGAAACCCTAGTTTATTTTCCAATTTGTCCATGTCCATGGGTTTCTAGTTCCATCTCATAACTTGTAAAGAGGTCACTAAACCCTAGTTCCATCTCATAGCTTTTCAACACTGGTGATAGCATGCAAATTGGTGTTCATGAAACCCTAGTTGTTTTCCAATTTGTGCAGGTCCATGTGTTTTTAGTTCCATCTCATAACTTGTAAAGAGGTCACTAAACCCTAGTTCCATCTCATAGCTTGTCAACCCTAGTGATAGCATGCAATTTGGTGTTCATGAAACCCTAGTTGTTTTCCAATTTACAGTGCATGTCCATGTGTTTCTAGTTCCATATCATAACTTGTAAAGAGGTCAGTAAACCCTAGTTCCATCTCATAACTTGTCAACCCTAGTGATAGCATTTAATTTGGTGTTCATCAAACTAAAAACATCAAAAAATGTAAATTTCAACAACTCGAGAGCATGTTATTTTTCGATTTCTATTTGTTGGTATCTAAAGACACTGTTCTTGGCGCCTCCAATGTGCCATAGATAGTGTTTGTATCCTAGGCACACGAAAGGCTAGACATTAGTAACATCATAAGAAGAAAAAAAGAACCCAATGAAAATGTGCAAACATGATTTATAGATAACTCACCTGAGGTTGTACGATCATGTTTATAGTGTCCAGTATCCTCCGAATAATATTATGTCTGTTAATGGTATCGGTCATTCACAGGTTTATTACATTGGGAATAAACTAAGGCTAAATAATTGAAATTGTGCTTTAGCATTCACTTTAAAGGTTAAATAATGCACCCGACAATGCACTCAGATGAGTAGGCCATCTGGATCATCTCTGGTGCCGATGGTGTCCATCAATCTTTCGTGCTCTATATGAGGTAGCAAGTATCGTACATGTGACCTATTTTTGTGACCAAGTGTGTGCAGCTTGATGTTTATACCAACTACTAGGTTGGTGAAGTGGTATACAATAGCTCCTGGTCTATAATCCTGATATACATACCCACCCTTCATTTTCTGTTGTGATGCAAGTGTCAAGTACTCCCCTTTTATAACCATCAAGCCAGTTGGGAATTCAATATTTTCATCTTCTATAACAGGTTCGAGAATTGTTCGTTCCCCTCTAAGCAACGTGCCAACCAATAGTCAGAACCCCATTCATTATTTTTTGGGGCAACCACTGCATATATCTGACCTGTGAAAGGAAATAGGTCGAGTTAACAATACATTTTTTAAATAAAGTCTTGCATTTCTAATTTCTACATAAATTAATTCTACATAGGTCGAGTAAACAATACATAAATGCATTTTCTTATTTAGGTACTACTCATGTACCTGCTTGTATGAGATCCGATATGTGATCATAGTCTATAGAAATATGTGTATGGTCATCTTCAAATGGTCTATTTCATTAACCCCGTTGAAATTGGTGCCAAGTGTCACTCGATCCCATGTATCAACGGTATCCGTATACTCACAATCATCCCATTCATCGATGCTACAGGAACTGCAAAAGCAAGCCTCCAATCTTGTCCAAATTTGTAGGGCCGAGTTGTCTGAGCTTCTAATTGAATGAAACTGTCGAGTTCCATGAACTGTGTTCACCCGATGTGTTTTGGATCGATCCACATTTGTCACCTTCCATGTTGACATTGGCGGTACTGTACTTGAGCATTCCTGCACATGGTTAGGATGCAAAAAACGACGTATGTGTGCAAATGTATGGTAATATAGGTCAAACTCTATGTGGTATATACAACAACAACTGTTTCAGATAGTATTGATTCTAACATACCAAGGCTTGCATTTTTCAAAAGATCTTTGCTCGAGCCTTAGCTCTACATGGGCAACTTTAAACACCTCGAACAGTTGAGTTTGTGTCATGTCAAGATAATGTTTAACATGAGGTTCATTGTTTCTAGAACCCCTACAATGTTTTAACACATCCTTCGTGTTAGAAGAAGGCCTAGTGTTATCGTGCCAAAACGTGTGCACTAGGCCCTTCACTGCTTCAACTAACTTCATGTCTTTGCGGGGCAACCTACCGCTAAATGCCCATAATGTTTCCATTTGTCCCTCTACATCAAGGTTGTCTCTTCTTACTGAATATTTTTCAAGTGTCTTTGGTTGTAAAGGCACAATTTGTGATGTGCATTTAAGTAAACGACGTTGTCTTGTGGATCTACATACAATTGATTCAGCCAATACACGGGGAGCCACATTACAGTCGTGTTAACGAGTTTTTTTACCAATCGATGTGAATGCAGCAGCAAGAGATTTAACAATGTGATTACTAAATTCGATATTCTTCATTGTTCTTATCCCTAAATTTCTTCTAACAGTTGCCATATTTCTAGATTTAAGCAAAACTAAAAACAATTGGCATTTACCGGCTTTGGATTTGTTATCAAAATATTGTTTCATTATTTGAGAACAATGACGAAGGATAGTGCGTTTAGCCACCTTACCTTCCATGGAAGTCAATTCACTCTCGTCCACTTGTATGTGTTTAGGAGTTCTCTTTCATTTTGATGCGAAATTTCTTGTCATTTGAAATGCAGGAGTAACATTTACATCCACTACAGGCTGACAACTTCGATAAGGAGATTGAACCACCGGCCATGGTTGTTTCCGAGTCACATTTGCATCGAGAGTAACATAATTATTGAACTCTTCACAAGATTGTCCGTTTATTAATGGATCAATAATATCATCTTCCGTATAACCAACATTCTTTAATGTTGCATTATCTTCCTCAGCCTCTACGTCAGGTATCTGTTGAGGGGGAATGAGAACTATTTGCTCATCTAATGAATGTCGACGATTTCTTGAATCTTGCCTCTTTTTTTCTTTTTTATTTTCAGCTTCTTCCGGTGTAAGCACTTTCCTTGCTGACTTTTGACCTCTATTACGTACGTTCCCCATTGAAATCCACCCAAACTTGTACAAAACCTATGGAAGTATGTAAGTAATGATTAAATTGCAGGATGAACAGTTCTCTATCCGCAGGTTCAGAAGAATTATGTCTTTTGCTACAGTAAACCTGGCCCACAGCACGCAACCCAACATTTTTTATATAACACATATCGCATATGCGATATAACGCATGTCCATTTTATCGCATATGCGATATTGGTACAATTCTTTTTAATAATGGACAGTTTTTTACGTGATCTCCAAAACGCATATGCAATTTAGTGCATATGCGATATATCGCATACACGATTTAGTGCTCACTAAATATGCAACTTGACTGATCTATGCTTGTCAAATATTAAAATATTAAATATCAAATGCATATCAAACTTGGACTGAAATATGTTAAACTTCTATAACCTTACAATGGACCCCATACCAATGGTTAAGACCTCCAAACCTATCCTTGGACCATGGTAGTGTCTATGATGATGATGATGATCGCGAATAGTGTGACTATGACAACGATGATTATGATGATGATTATGAGGATGATGATGACTATGATGGTGATTATAATGATGATGATGATGAGGATGAGGATGATGACTATGATGATGAAGATGAGGATGATGAGGAGGAGGAGGAGGAGGAGGATGATGATGAGGAGGAGGATGATGAGGATGAGTGTGATGACGATGATGATGAGGATAAGGATGGTGATGATGATGATGATGACTAGGATGATGAGGATGGTGATGATGATGACGATGACGATGAACAATGATGGTGATGATGAGTAGGAGGAGGATGATGACCATGATGATGATGATGATGAGGATGATGATGATGAGGATGAGGATGATGATGATGATGAACAATGATGGTGATAATGAGGAGGAGGAGGATGACTATGATGATGATGATGAGGATGAGGATGAGGGTGATGATGATGATGATGAGGATGAGAGTGATGATGAGGAGGAGGAGGATGACGATGATTACGATGACAATGAACAATGATGGTGATGATGAAGAGGAGGATGATGACCATCAGGACGAGGGTGATGATGATGAGGAGGATGACGATGATGATGATGATGATGAACAATGATGGTGATGATGAATAAGAGGAGGATGATGACTATGATGATGAGGAGGAGGATGACGAGGAGGAGGAGGAGGAGGAGGAGGATGACCATAATGATGATGATGAGGATGATGATGATGATGACGACGATGACGATGATTATGAACAATGATGGTGATGATGATGAGGAGGAGGATGATGACTATGATGATGATGATGAGGATGAGGATGAGGGTGATGAGGAGGAGGAGGAGGAGGAGGAGGATGACGATGATGATGAACAATGATGGGGATGAGGAGGAGGAGGATGATGACCATGATGATGATGATGATGACGATGAACAATGATGGTGATGATGATGATGATGAGGATGATGACCATGATGATGATGACGAGGATGAGGGTCACGATGATGATGATGATGATGATGACCATGATGATGATGATTAGGATGAGGGTGATGATGATGATGATGAACAATGATCGTGATGATGAGGAGGAGGATGATGACTATGATGATGATGATGAGGATGAGGGTGATGATGATGACCATGATGATGAGGATGATGACTATGATGATGAAGATGAGGATGATGAGGAGGAGGAGGAGGAGGAGGAGGATGACGATGATGATGATGACAAACAATGATGGTGATGAGGAGGAGGAGGGTGATGATGACTATGATGATGATGATGAGGATAAGGGTGATGAGGATGGTGATGATGATGATGATGATGATGATTAGGATGATGATGACAATTAACAATGATGGTGATGATGAGGAGGAGGAGGAGGATGATGATGAACAATGATGGTGATAATGAGGAGGAGGAGGAGGATGACTATGATGATGAGGATGAGGATGATGAGGATGAGGAAGGCGAGGAGGATGTGATGATGATGATGAGGATGATGATGGTGATGATGATGATGATGACGATGATTACGATGACAATGAACAATGATGGTGATGAGGAGGAGGAGGAGGATGACCACCATGATGATAATGAGGATGAGGGTGATGATGATGGTGATGATGATCATGACGATGAACAATGATGGTGATGATGAGTAGGAGGAGGATGATGACTATGATGATGAGGATGAACAATGATGGTGATGATGAGGAGGAGGAGGATGATGCCCATGATGATGAGGATGAGGATGATGATGATGATGATGATGATGACGATGACGATGAACGATGATGAATAATGATGGTGATGCTGAGGAGGAGGAGGAGGATGACTATGATGATGATGAATGATGAACAATGATGGTGATGATGAGGAGGAGGATGATGATGATGATGATGACGATGACGATGAACGATTATGAACAATGATGGTGATGCCGAGGAGGAGGAGGAGGATGACTATGATGATGATGAATGATGAACAATGATGGTGATGATGATGAGGAGGAGGATGACTATGATGATGATGATGAGGATGATGATGATGATGAGGGTGATGATTATGATGATGATGACGACGATGACGATGAACAATGATGGTGATGATGAGGAGGAGGAGGGTGATGACGATGATGATGAACAATGATGGTGATGAGGAGGAGGAGGATGACCATGATGATGATGACAAAGATGAGAGTGATGATGATGACAACGATGAACAATGATGGTGATGATGATGATGATGAGGAGGATGATGACCATGATGATGATGACGAGGATGAGGGTGATGACGATGGTATGACTGCATCGTATATTTACATAACTAAATATTTTGGCTTTTTTCACCCGCTTAATGTGTAGTGGTGCATGTGCCACGGGTCTATGCGGGAACTTCGGTATACGTTCATTCATGCGGGAGATTTCATGAACCTTGGCTTGGACGTGTGGCTGGATCGAATCCCCTACCTACCAACTACTCACTCCATACAGAATTTCACACCAGACTCTAAATAAGGTACCTTTTCTTTATAACACGTGCCCTGTTAGTGAGCGAGTGAGCGAGTCAGTGAAGGGACTAATAGCCCGTGATAAGGATGGTGTTCTACGTGACCCGTTCTCAATACTTCGTGCTCGTATGAGGGTGATGACGATGATGATGATGAGGATGATGATGATGATGATGGTGACCATGATGATCATGATTAGGATGATGATGATGATGAACAATGATGGTGATGATGAGGAGGATGATGACTATGATGATGATTATGAGGATGAGGGTGATGCTGATGACCATGATGATGATGAGGATGATGATGAGGAGGAGGAGGAGGAGGATGATGATGACGATGACGATGAACAATAATGGTGATGAGGAGGAGGAGGAGGATGACTATGATGACGATGATGATGAGGATGAGGGTGACGATGACGATGAACAATGATGGTGATGATGATGATGAGGATGAGGATGACGGTGATGATGATGAGGATGAGGATGAGGATGATGATGGTGATGATGATGATGATAATAATGACGATGACGACAATGATGAACAATGATGGTGATGATGATGACGATGAGGATGAGGATGAAGATGATGATGATGACAACGATGATGAGGAACAATACTGATGATGATGATAGGTTTAGTTGAAACTTTGCTTTGATTTTATTTTCAAGCATTTGCAATGGAATGGTGATGATGAACAATGATGATGAGGAGGAGGATGACAATGATTATGATGAAGATGTTGACTATGATGATGATGATGATGATCGCGATGACGATGATGATGAACAATGATGGTAATGATGATGATGATGATGATGATGATCACGATGAGGATGATGATGATGATGATGATGATCACGATGACTATGGCTATGATGATGATTATGATGATGATGACGATGATAGTAATGAGATTTTGCCCGCTTACTATAAATACTAATTACTAAATCTTGAAAACCATCAAAATCTTTAATACACATATAAACACTCATTACACCGATGGCCACACACTTGTTTGAAGATTCATGTTATCAGATGATCTATTCTATTCTATGGACTGTACATTTGCAGACATCGATGAACAACCGTCCACCCCTCATATATCTCTCGTCCCCCCCTCATATATCTCCCATAACCATCCCTCCCTTCCCCTTATATTTCTCCTCCCTTCATCCCCCCCATATATGTCCGCTACCCATCCCTCCCTCCCATGATTCCCTGTACACCTTCCTCTCCCTCCTTTGACTCCCCCCCCTCTTTACCAATGTAATGTTGGGCCATGAGCCACCCCATAGACCGTCTGGATGGAATATTGGGAGTCTAAATGGTATTATAATGGGATAAGGATGCCATTACTCTTTTTTAATCTCGTACCAAATTAGTGAAGCAAAAACACATATGCGTTATAGCTTATTCATATCGCATATGCGCTATAGAGCATATGCGATATGAATAAGCTATAACGCATCATATGCGATATATATATCGCATATGCGATATGAATAAGCTATAACGCATATGCATTTTTTTTAAATTAAAAAAATCGGTGGAAATAAGGTTTGGCATTATGTTCGAAAATAGCTTCAGACTACCGAACCTATTGGCTAGGACAAATAAACCAGGGCTATTGCTTGTCTTTTAGAACTCTATCAATATGCTCAGTTTCGATGGCGTGTTTTTCTATGACAGACACAATATTTTTTTATGAAAATTTAGAATATTGTAGAGTATGATCTTACGATTCTGAATATGTAATTTTTTCCTTCAAAAGTATGTTTTATTTATTTATTATTATTTTTCTAAATGACACACGTCAAATTTCGAAAACAGATACATTGATTGTTTTCTATATAACTTTTGATTTCCGTTACCATTTCCCAAGAAAACTATATGTTGCACTAGACGAGAGCAAGCTCTACGATCTTATATATAGAAATCAAGGATTTCATTAATTTTTGCCCCTAAAGTGTTGCACCCGCACATAACGTTTTCATTTCAAGATTTTCTGACTTCAATAATTAATAATAATAAAATAATTTATGAAAAATTCTGAATAAATAGTGTTGCACTAGGGCCATATTTCATTTATATGTCTACAAGATTTTATCCCAAATTAACATCATTTACCTCATATATTGCTGCACCCACACAAACATATATGTTATGATGTGCTGAAAATTTGAAAACTCAATTTCACGGAAACTAATTTTACAATCATTTACACACATTTTGTCTACATATATGCTATATATTATGAAAGTTGATTCAATTACCTATCTTTTGTCTTTTTACTTCATCTTCAAATAAGTTAGGGAAGTACCCCTAATTGTCACCTAAAGTCAGAGTTTCCAGGTTTTTCCAGTATTATGTGGCATCTAAAGTGTCTTTAAAGGAGTCCATGATTGTGCATCAGCCCTATGATGATGCTAAAATGAGGTTGTTTGTCCGATGAAGCAAAAAGATGGTTTAAAGAATTGTTTGCAAGATCTATTCTTACCTTTGAATCCTTTCAAACTTTATTTCTGAATAGATGGGAAGATCAGAAGAGTCCTCTACAAGTTCTTTCTCACTATAACAATCTGAAAAAAAAATGGATTTTTGAATCAGTTCATGAGTTTTCCAACAGATTTATCAAGGTATATAATTCCATACCAACAAACATAAAACATTTAGTAGGTGTTGCCCAACTTCATTAAGCTGATGCCTCTGAGAGTGATTTTGCTTTGTTGTTGAGAGAAATAAAATATGTTGATCTTCCTGCTATGTTTAAAAATTCCTTAGAAGTAGAAGCTAATTTGATGGCCTCTCGAAAGATTAAACAAAGAGTACAAGCGAACAGAAGGAGAATTAGAGAAGAACATCCGCCTTCCACTTCTGTTGCTGTTGTTAATGCTTCCTCTTCAAACAATGCAAAGTTTGAAATTATGATGAAAGCTATGGAGAGGTTAATGCACATGTTGGCTTTAGACAACAGACCACCCAATAGAGAGAAACCTGAACCTCAAGTAAGGAACCCCAACTTTAGAAGACCACCACCTCCTCATCCCCCTCAAAACAGGAAGAGAGACCAAAGAAATATCAGAAACCCTGAAGATCAACAAATCAGGCCTCCATTTACTAAGAATTATGTGGATGAGGAGGAAGAAATTGATCCAATGGACAAGCAAATTCACCATTTTGATGATTTAGATACATAAATATTTCTTACTAAAGAAGAACATAATTTGTTTGCCATGAAGATGGCAGTAATGTGTCTGAGGTGGATTCAGAGCAATATCAAAGGGGTTACCAAAATGCAATAGATGATTTTCAGAGGAACCTGAAGTTGATAAGTAGAGATGTAACTATAAATGAAGGAAGAGTTAATGCAAACCAACCTTCTAATAGTCAAAATAATAAATAAATAAAAAACAAAAAGAAAAAGATGTACAAAAAATTGTAAGTAACAAAGGAGAAGTTTCAAAAGAAGTTAATCAACCCACACCGATTGATGTAGATAAATCAATTTCCTCCTTTAATTTGCAAATTGAGTTATCAAAAATAAATATCTCTATACCATTCAAAGAGTTGTTTAGGAATAATGAGTATAGATAAAAGCTCACCGAGATGCTGCAAAATGAAGGTGAATGTCAGCGAGACACTTTAGAAATCGCAGATGATACACCCACTATAGTCCTTGGTCCTAGAATTGAAGACACTGATGAAGAAGATGTACCTCGTTTTTATGTAAGTCTGGATGTCCATGATATGATTTTGCATAATTCCATGCTTGATTCAAGTGCATCACATAACTTAATGCCAAAGGTTGTAGTGGAAAGTTTAGGATTGGAGATTACTAGGCCTTATAAAGACCTGTATTCCTTTAATTCTAGGAAAGCGAAGTGTTTGGGATTTGATTAAAAGCATGGTGGTGACCTTAGCTCAAATCCCAGCTAAAATCATTGTGATGGATGTGGTAGTAGCTGATATTCCTGCTAAATTTGGCATGCTACTATCCAAATCGTGGGATTCAAAGCTGAAGGGAACATTACAGATGGATATGTCCTTTGCAACTATTCTTTTGTTTGGAGGTCATAGAAGATTGTACATAGAGAAGAGACTAGCGTATGTGGTGAGTAGTCAAGACAAACCTGAAAATCACTCTATATATGTTGTAGACACTGATTTGGGGTCTTCTATATTCTTTCATGATTTACATGTTGATCCTGAAATACCCATAGTGGTGGATGTGAAAGAAAATAAAGAATTTGCTCAGAGACATGAGGCATTGGAAAAGAAACAGAATGAAGAAGGAATCTGGAAAATGTTTTTTGATGGGTCTCTTCGCAAGGACGAAGCTGGTGCTGGGGTGTGGATAATTTCTCTTAACATAGAGTTTAAAGTTTTTTCTTTTAAGTTAACCTTTGAATGTACCAATAAGGTAGAAGAGTATGAAGCTCTGTTGTTAGGATTAAATGCTTTAAAAGATTTGGAAGCCAAAAGAATTGATGTATTTGGAGATTTTGAGTTAGTGATTAACCAAGTGAATGATAGCTATCAAACTAAACATACAAGGATGAGAGAATACAGGAATGAGGTCTGGGATATGTTGGGTAATTTTCTCACAGAGCATAGAGTCAGATTTGTTCCTAGAAGAGAGAATCAAGTAGCTGATTCACTCGCCACCACTGAGGGGAATTTCAAGATTCACATTTATTCAAAAAAGAAATATAGGATAACAGTTATAAACAGACCTTCCATCCCTGATAATTCCAGATACTGGCAGGTATTTGAGGACAATTTGAAGATTAACAGATTTTTGGAATTATCAAATGAGTTTGTAAATACTCAAATAGATACAAAAAATCAAAACACAGAAAATTTCCATGAAAATATACAGTATGATGATAAAGATGTTGAAAATAAAAAGTTGCAAAATGTAATTGGAGGTAAGGACATAGTACATTTGAAAAGAAATTATAATCCTAAAGGTGTGATTTTCTCTTGAAAAATTGTTTGATCAGAACGATGTTTCCAAGGACCCAAAAGTTCAGCCTGTTGAAAATGACATTGAAGACTAGAACATAGGAATTGAAGATGTACCTAGAATTGTAAAACTGTCTCAGAATTTGCCTGCGGCTGAGAAGGAAAAGTACATTCACTTTATGAAGAGTTATGTTGATGTGTTTGCATGAAGTTATGAGGACTTGAAAGAATAGGATACTTATATTATACAATACACCATTTCTATCAAGCCTGGAGAAAAGCCATTTAGACAGAAGTTAAGAAGAATTAATCCTATGTTGCTGCCTCTGATAGAAAAAGAAGTCAAAAATTCGTTTAACACAAAAATCATTGTTACTCTTAGATTCTCTAAGTGGGTTTCCTAATTTGGTACCAGTCAGAAAGAAGAATGGCGAAATCAAACTTATGTTGATTTTAGGAATTTGAATAAAGTTTCATTGAAAGATAACTATCATTTACCTAAAATGGACCATATTTTGCAAAAAGTGGTAAGAGGAAAAAGACGTTTTACCATAGATGGTTTCTCTAGATATAATCAAACCAAAGTTCTTTCAAAGGACCAAGAGAAAACTTCTTTTACTACACCATGGGTTACTTTTATGTATGCCAATATGCCATTTGGGTTGATGAATGCAGGAGCCACCTTTCAAAGAGCCATGGATATTGCTTTTGCAGAAGAAAAAGATGAGTTTGTAGTCATTTATATGGATGATATAACATTTTTTTCTAAATCTGAAAGGGACCACGTGAAGCATCTAGAGAAAGTCTTTTTGAAATGCAGAAGGTATGGAATTTCCCTTAATTCAAGAAAATCAACTTTTGATTTAGGGAGGGAAAGCTATTGGGGCATATTATTTCTATAGATGGAATCAGGATAGACCCAAATAGAGTAAATGTCATTCTGAAAGTAGAAGATCCAAGGAGTAAAAAGGAGGTGCACTATTTTATTGGACAAGTTAATTTTTTAAGAAGGTCCATACCATATTTTGCTGAAATTTTGAGGAATATCACAAACATGTTGAGAAAGGATAATAAGATAAAGTGGACTGTGGATGCTAGAAAGTCTTTCAAAGATATTAAAAAGGCCATTACTGAAGCTCCAGTTTTGGTAAGCCCTGATTTTTCAAAAATATTTTCTGGTATTTTCATATGCCTCTGAACACACCATTGCTGGTGTTTTATTGCAGAAGAATAGTCAGAATGATGAGCAACCTTTTGCTTTCTTTAACAAAGTGCCGAGAGATGGAGAATTGAAGTATGACATCATGGATAAACAAGCTTATGCCTTGGTGAAGTCTTTGAAAGATTTCAGGGTGTATATTCTTCATGCTCATATTGCGGCTTATGTTCCCAGCAATGTGGTAAAGAGTATCCTTACACAACCTGATCCAGAGGGCAAGAGGGATAAATGGATTATAGTGCTTCTAGAATATGCCCTTGAGATTAAGCCTACAAAGACGGTGAAAGGACAGGGGCTGTCCAAACTGATGACATATTCAAACTGTGAATCTTTGCAGCTGAATTTTTTGTCTAATTCTTCCAATCAGCTTGAACCAGAATTGCAGGTGATATCAGATTTTCTTTATCTCCATGGTATAGTGACATTGTATATGTATTACAGAACTTGCAGTCTCCTCCTGGATTAAACAAAACAAGGTCTAGATAAGTCAAGTTGAAGGCACCAAAATTCTATATCATGAGTCAATATCTATATTGGACGGATCGAGGGGGGATTTTGTTGAACTATTTCTTGGAAAATGAGGCCCAACATACCATGAAATAATTCCATCAAGGGGTTTGTGGGGGACACCATTCTTGGAAGGTAACAATTAACAAAACTTTGAAGGTTGGGCTCTATTGGCATTCTATGTTTTCTGATGTATATAAAGAAACCACTACATGTCATCAATGCCAAGTTTTTGAAACGAAAAGAATGTTGGTGCCATTTCGTCTAAATCCCATCTCAATGGAAGCACATTTTCAACAATGGGGGTTGGATTTCATTGGGGAAATCAAACCAAATTCTTCTGGTCAGCATAGGTGGATTCTTACAACAATTGATTATTTCACTAAATGGATTAAAGCCATACCAACCAAAAGAGCTACTGATGTTGCAATTATGGATTTCCTGGAAAACAACATTTTATCAAGGTTTGGGTGTCCAAAGAGGATTGTAACAGATAATGCTCCTGCCTTTAAGTCGAAGAAAATGAACAGCTTCTATTATAAGTACCATATAAGTTTGAATCATTCTACTGCATACTACCCTCAAGGAAATGGGCTTGCAGAGTCTTCTAATAAGAGTTTAGTCAAGATAATCAAGATTTATTGGAAGATAATAAAAGAGCATGGCTTACCAAATTGAAATATGTTTTGTGGGTAGACATAATTAGTACTAAAAGAGCAATTGGAATGTCACCATTTCAATTGGTTTATGGAGCAGAGGTAATTTTTCTAGTATCTTTAGGCCTGTCTATCATGAAGTTGTTACAACAACAGAAGGATGATCCTAATCATATGCAAAGAAGAATTAATCAAATAATTGATGTAATGTCCCCAAAAATTGAAAATAAAATAAAAAATTATTAGGCTAGTAAAAACTACCTATGCGGAACATTATTTAACTTGCGAAATATAGCGTATACTAAATATACCACTGTTTGATCGTAAGATGTTCCTATGTTCTATCATCTTACTTTCAGTTCGGCTTGTTACTGTATTTTACTTAAATTGTCATAATGTTGATTACTACATTATTCTTATGGTTATACATTATTGTGTATGTGTCTTTACTTGATTATATGCTTCGTTCATTTATGCATAGTCTTACTTGTTATTTATATGGTTCTAACTTAACTTTGTTTCTGGAACTAAGGTGGGTGGAGTGGCGGGACTAGTTCTCCCATGTGATTGACTGAGAGGTAAAGTTTCTACTTGTCTAATGGTTTTACTTAGTTCGGTTTGAACTAAGACACTCTTAACTTTGTTTACGAGTAGGTGTATTTACACTCGGAGCTAGTCACACCTATGGATCGTTATTATTGTTTCATACATACTTGGTCTAATGACAAGGTAATTACCCCGCTTATTCTCTACCAAACCTAGACTGCTTATCTAAGTGACGTTTATTATTCATTATGAGTTACTGATCAATTTTTCGTATGTTAACCTAGATGTATTTCATATTTATTGTAATAAAAGTATTAATGCATCTTTTATTTATGCTTGGCAGGGTATAAACTTTCGTTAAAAGACCAAATCTTGATTTTATGTAAACAATACTTACCATGGCATAATTCATATGCCATGGTTCGAAGCTGGTTGCCTAAGGAGGAAGATAAGGCAAGGTTTAAAGGCCTAGCGCCTAAAATACACAATGCATATAATATGTTATACCCTGCATTAGACTTTGGGGTAGCAAATATATACCACGGTCTACGTTACACATTGGGGGTTTTAACACTATGTAAATGGGAAAAGGTGGCAACGATAATGTGTTGTTTACAAACTATAGGGATGTGGGTTTTAGCATTTGATAATGGACACCAGACTGGTGCTATTAATGCGCCTTGGAGTTCGTGGCAACCCAAGCTTAGGGCTTGGCTCACGATGGTCTTTGGTCATTTGCTCTGTTTGTTGGTTATTTGGTCTCGGCTCTGTGCAGTGGGTGAAGGTGACTTCAAAGGTAACGAAGGTATGGCAGTCGTTGTGGTTTTTACAGTATTGTGGTTTGTTTGTTTGCTTACTTCGGCTTCCATACTTCTCATCCTTCGTTGCTTGGGTTGTAGTTGCTGGTGCCAAGGAGGCGAGGAGATGAGGGATTCGTAGTGTGACTGCGAGCCGTGGGTTGGCATTACCATTACAGTAAGCCTGCTAACAAAATAGTGCTCGCCACCTCTTGGCTATAAAACTAGGCTGTTGTAGTTTGAAGTTTTAAGATATGGGGTTTCGATTTGCCTTTGGTCTAGGTTTACAGAGATTGGGTTTGTAATTAATGGTGTTGTTAGCAGCGATGGGGCCTTGGGACTTTTAACAGGCTCAGTGTGTTTTTGCAGAAATTGTGTTTGCTTTAAGACTTTTAAGCCTGGGCAGCACCATTGCTTGCAATGGTGCTATGGCCCATGGCACGACTGTGTAAAATATGTTGATGTAATAAAATGTGGGGATTGCGAAATACATGTTGCATTTATGTTTTGAAATGGTATTGAACTGGACTGTGTATAAAGATTTATGCTATGTTATTATTTGTTGAACTTGGGTTCCATGTGGCCTCTGCCTTCGTGGACGTCTGTGTATATTTACTTCCATTACTTGTAATAGTGGTGAGAATGTAAATGTTGACAGCGTGTGGTTGAAGCCTTGCCGTGAATGGCATGAGCTTTATTCCAAGGTTGCTACGATAGCTTAGAGGGTTTAGACCTACGGTTGGTGTTTATGATGTATGAAGGAAACATATGCCAGACTATTTGGTCATTATATAAGTGTAATTTAAAATATTAAGATGGCTGTGGGTGTAAAACGTGAGTGGGAATTGCTTCTGAAGGTGGATTCGTTGACAAGCATTGAATCGTTATTTAGATTTACTGTGTATTTTGATTCTAAGCTGTGGCTATGTAAATTATGCGCATAGCTCAGTAAAGGTCTTACGACCTCTGAGTAATGATTTTCATTTTGATTTATAGCTTGTGTGTAGAACGCTGAGGTTCTCACGACCTCACTGTAGCAATTTTATTTAAATGTTACAGCCCGCATACACTCTGTGTATAGCGTGGCCTTGATGAAAATAGAACGACTCTACAAGATTCAAATCCTGGCCGTTGTTGATACATTGAGTTGTAATAAGTGAGTGGTTGCAATTTGGGGCTTAGGTGCGCACATGATTCGATTTCTTCCCTCTCTTGTATATTTACTTGGACTGTGTGTAATATTATGATGGGGTTTATAATTTAGTTCCTGTGTATTAATGTTTGATGTAGATTTTAATACTAGGGCATCGTAGTTATGTAAGCGAAATAGCAATGGTTGTCTACAGGATTCGTTCCTGCGACCTTAATGTGATTACATGGTTTTAATTGTTTATATTGTAATGTTCTTTGTTTAATTAATAAACGATGGATGTGAGTTGATATTAGATGGGACTATTCGATTTATGGCATGCGATTTGATTATGNTATATATTGATTTAGTTGTGGATAATAGATTAGGTTAACCAGGTTGTAAGCTTATACTTATACATATAATATCTCACTTCTGAACTAGTCTATTTCAATTTAAGACATGCCTCTGCTGACAAATGGAATATGTCAGTAGAGTATAAAGGCCAAAAGAATAGATAGGTAATAGATCTGAAATAAAATCCTAGTTTGTAATTAACACAATTTCAACATACGATTTGATTATGTAGATTTATAAATTGTGCTTTAGGTATAATTAAGTATTAGTAGATTAGATTTGTATTTCTATGTTATATTTGTTAATATATATATTGGTTTAGCTGTGAATAATAGATTAAGTTAACTAGGTTGTAAGCTTATACATATAATATCTCACTTCTGAACTAGTCTATTTCAATTTAAGACATGCCTCTGCTGACAAATGAAATATGTCAGTAGAGTATAAAGGCCAAAAGAACAGATAGGTAATAGATCTAAAATAAAAGCCTAGTTTGTAATTAACACAATTTCAACAGTAAACATAATACAGGAAATTAAAACTATGGTGCAAAACCCTTGATAAACATTTATAAATGAATTAAAATTGCATAAGTAAACTGATGAATAAACCTTGGATAAATCTGGTATAGAAAATAACTTACAGCCTAGGGTTATAATTTAAAATGTAAACCCTAGAAGATTTTAAACAAAGAACCAAACACATAGGGTTAGGAAATGCAATGTAATCATTTGCCTAACATAGCCAACATTTATTCTAGAGAAATGGAATAGGCAGTCTAGGGCTTCATACATGTAACTTGAAGCTCTTTTAATGGATAAACCTGCACACTCAAATAACTAGCATTAACAATTCATAGGCAAATCTGACCTCTGTATTAGATGACCGAATCACTTGGGAACTACCACATTCCACCCAACCATGACCCGGAACCGTTCCTGGTTTAATCCGAATCCCCCCGAGCTGGACTCCAACATGCAAGTAGCTTAGAGATCCTAAGGTAGGGTTTCCTATCTGGTATATCAGGTCTAGATCAGTTCTAATTTTTCCCTTCCAAGAAAATGTTCTCCAAGAATTCACTTGAGAGCAAAACAGACAGAATAATGATTCCCACAAGATAGATCAAAACCCCAAGCCTTTCCTTGTCTTGAGATTTTATAGACAAACTTTTCAGTCAAAGGGACAGTTAAATCAAGAAACCTTGAGTTCTTGATTTAATCCTTTTTAATTAATTTGGGTAATTTTTTTAATACTTTAACTTAGGAACTTTCAACTAGTTCCTAATTAGACTTTTTGTAGGTATTGTACTATTTATTATCTTTTAATAAAAATATTAATAATGGATGGATCTTTCCTTTCTTTTTTTCATCATTAATAATATTACTATATTTATTCTTTATACATACGATGTATAAAATACATAATAATTTTAACATTTGTTAACATTTGTCTTTGGGCATCATATACCATGATCCCTAGACTTAATGACACTTCTTCATTAAGGTCAAATAGGTAGACGATTAGGTCTACTAGGCTAGGCAACTCTAAACATCATTGCATGTTGGATTCTCTCATATAGCATGGTAGTTCTTCAGTACTTGATGAGAGTACAAAAATTCAAAATTTCATTTAATCACTTATAAATAAGTCTGATGAGATAAATATTTTTCTCAAGTCGTTTTCACTTGGAAGTTATTAAATTCTTTTCAGTAACCCCTAGCACTTACCAAAGCTCATACTCAACTCTTAAACAGGAAGTTACAAACTTAGTGCAATTCCATAGATCTTCACTCAACACTAATGCTAGGATGTACTTGTACGTTACACCTAGGGATACAATGGCCAAGGATCCAATGCTCCAGAGCTTATGCTCAACATCAACATGGAAGGCTCCAAGGCTTATGCCCAACACTTCCAATTATCTTTTCATGTGTTCTAGAGCTTCTCGCTCAACACAAAATATTAATTACCCATATGCTCCAGAGTTCCTCGCTCAACACAAAACATTAATTATGCATGTGCTCCAGAGCTCCTTGCTCAACACAAAACATCTCATCAATCATGTGCTTCAGGGTCCACACCCAACATAAAACAAACACACATATATATATATATATATCATCAATAATTGGCTTACGCCCAATATATAAAACAAATGATCATGTTCATATGCAGTGGGGTCCTCGACCCAATATATCAAAATAAACTATCAATATAACATCGTAATCAATAGGCTCATGCCTATAAGTGTTGGGTCCAAAATTCGGGATATTACAATTGAATTGAATGAAATGAGAGATAAAGCTTATGACAAAGTGCAGGTTCATCAGAAGAAGGTAAAAAAAAACTTTTGACAGAAAGGTGAAGGAGGAGAAATTTTAGATTGATGATTTGGTACTGAAGTGGGATGCACCAAAAGAAGACAAGCATAGCAAATTTGATTACATGTGGAGGGGTCCTTGCATTATTACAGCTTATAAGGGTGATAATACTTTCATTTTGCAACATCAAGATGGGGTTCAACTGAAAGGAGGTCGTGTCAATGGGAGATATCTAAGACATTATGTCCTAGAGGTGGAAGGTAATTTTTGTACCATAGATTGTATATATTTATTTGATTTGGAATCAGTACATATGGTGAGCTGAGAGATTTGAATCCCGTAGAGAAGGCCCTAAGATCTTGAGCGATAGTCATTTTATTTTGTTTTTATATATACAGAAAAAGAAAAACGAATTTTTGAGTTTTGTGAGAAATAGAGACAGGCGTTGGTCTGCGGGTTCTTTGCTACCTCACAGGGAGGATATCATCCCCAGTTGAAGCCAGCTGTTTGCACCATTTATAGTTAGCAGTTCAAAAGGGGGGAGGCCTGTGAAGACATTAGATCTACAAAGAAGGAGATCAATGGCTATGGACAAATCTACTAGAAAAAGCTGTGAGGAAGGAATAAAATCGGTCGCTAGCGGAATGGGTTAAAATTCAGCATAGATCAACGGCTTGAGGAAATAAGGAAAGTAGATATACGGCCAAGAGAGATTCCGCCGATGGAACATGCACACATGAAATAACTTTTTCAATCAGCGGAAAGAGTTATGTCTGACACATATCAACGGTGAAGATCTTGGCGGAGAAATCATCTACGGCTGATATTAATTTTGTTGGGTGAACATGCGCGGAAGTAAAAAGTTTTCAAATTAGCGGAAAGTGGTACAAGGCGCATGTTTTAACGATCAGATTAAAGCCCGATCTAGATCAAGGGCTCATATTCATTCTGATGGTGGAAGGTGCGCAGATACAAAATATTTGTAAGCCAACAGAATTAGTTAAAGGACCCACATAATCAATGGTGCACATTTAAGGAGATTGAGATCTACGGTCCAAATTGATTCCATTACATGCACGATAAAAATCAAAGGGAGCCTCAACGGAATTGATTAAACGACTGAGATCTAGGGAGGTTCAGATCTACATTTGAAAATCACTCCGCTGGGAAAATATGCACACTCTTTGTGAAACTGAAGTTGAGCAGAATATTAAATGGGAGAATTAATTGACGATGGGGATTTACAAAAGATTAGATCAATGGTCGAAAGTGAACCCGCTGAAGTAAGGTGCAGGTCAGTTTTGATGAAAATAGGTAGTGTTAAAACAAGGAAAATATCTACAATGGCGAGTAAATCATATGTAGATCTACGGTTGAGATCAATTCCGCTACAAGAAGTCACAAGAGAGATAAGGATGGGAGATATATTGGGAGTGAGAAATACATGGGTAAATGGTGATCAAGATCAATGGCTCAGACTGAAGGACACTATATCCATGGACATGAAGGGATTTGGCTGGATAAGATGCATGTCCAATCAGAGAATAAAATAATATAAAAGCAAAGTATGTGGATAGGGACTTTTTGTCTATATTTGCATTAGAAATCAAGAGCTCACGACTGTGCGGAAGAATCAACCTCAGACAAATATCCTGTCCACTTGTCAAGCAACCAGGTAGGTCATTTTTCATCTTACCCAAAGCTATTTAAACATGGTCAATGTAGAAGGAATGGAGGCTCAAGCCTGAGTATCAGAAAATAGAGGAGGTCTTTGAAGAGAAGGGCTATGAAGATTTTGACACTATTTTGTCCATTAGTTTAGTATACCTATTGAAAAATAAATTAAAAGTACTTAAAGAGCAGGGAACATAGGTCCATGTTGTTTTCCACTCTTATTTCCAGTTTTTCAGTACTGAACAAACCCTAAAATTTATGGAGTTTGTTGACTGGTGTGCCTACAATTATTCCTCTTCCGAGAGGGTGATTATGGACGTGGATAAGTCTAAAATCCTTTCTTCTCTCAATCCATTAGTTGTTCGAGACACATTTTCCGTTACTGATACCTTTACCTAATTGTCTGAAGAGTTCAGTGAAGAAAGCCTAATTCAAACATTCATAGAGGCTACTACAAAACAAAAGCAAGCTTTCTTCAATACTTGTTTCAAACCAGATGTTTCCTTGCAAAACCAAGCCATTCTTGTTGATTGAAGTCTATTTACTAATGAAACTTAGTCTGTCATTTCCATGATGAGTCAGTTTTTAGGTTTAGACACTGATAGGTATGTTACTAAGTCCCTGATGAGTCTGTTGTTCAAAGTAAGTACTTGTCAAGTTGAGTCTATTGAGTCTGGTCAGTCCTATTGCATTAAATTTGATGAGTTCTTGGGCGAGAGTATCCACTCGCAGCTAATGAACTTCCACAATACTCGATTCTCCATATTCCAATCCTATTTGGTGAAAATGTTTCTATTATTTAATAAAGAGAACCTGCAATTCCCAAAAATGGTTCTCACTGATGAAACCAGTGGAAGTTTTGGCAAGTATATGAACTTTTGGATGTTTGAAGTGTACAAGGTGTTTTTTCAACAGAAGTTGCCGAGGGTGTTACCTCTTATGAAGGAAATGCTACAATTTTCCCTTGAGAAAAAGAATTGGAGATTAGATTTTAATGGAAGAGGGCACTGTAATTAGAATATATGGATTTGTTCATCCACCATATGCCTTACCGGCTTTCTTGACTCCCGAAATATTTTCCTTAGAGTTGATCAGGCACAAGCTCAGAATGAGCACTTTATAAATTTCAAGAAATTATTTGAGAAAAAATTTCCATGGGTAGTTGGCCCATTTATAATAAAAAGTAAGGATGATTTGCTTGTGGTGAAGAAATTGTTGAAGGAAATGAGATTTCAAACTGTCGAAGTTGTTAATTATGATCTCCACCATGTTATATCAATAAGAAGACAAGTGAATACAAACAAGCCATTGAACATCAGGAAGTTGCAGGCATGGCCAAGGGTGCCAATTGGATGGATTATCCTCAAGAGGTATTGAGTGAGGAGGATATGCAACAAGGGTCCACTTCACCAATGAAAGATGTCAGTTCCACACAGCCAGATCCATTAATTATTGTTCCAGCAACTGAGAGAATATCTTTTATTTCCAATCACTCTGAGAGAACTAATAAGAGAGATTTCTCTAATGCTATGAATACAAAAGAAAAAAACACTGCTAAGACTTCAAAGAAGCAGAAGATTGAAGAGACAGGGCAGATAGTACAAGTAACAAATGTCAAAGGCAAGAAAAAGCAAGTGAAAGTCAAAGGACCAACCTTTGAAATCAAGGAGTATGCCTTCTCAGAGACACCTAAAGACTCTACTTCTCAGTTCAAAACCAAAGCTAAGCTATTTGACAAATACATGGAAGATAAGGAAGTATCAACGAATGAATCCCTCAAGTTGTATGTAGATGTTAAGAAAATCTCCAGCAAGGATGTGGCTCTAGTTACTCTCAGAGATCATGTTCATAACACTTTGAACTTAGTTGTAGCCACCAAAAACAAAGTTGCTAAGATGAGGATGAATCTAGAAAACGTTCCCATACCTAATATGATTCATCTTCACAAACAGACTGGAGAGATAATCTATAGTGACCTACTCAAGGCCACTTTGAAGGTGTCTAGATTGTAATTTGTCAAGAGTAAAGTTGAAAACCAGTTGATACAAGAGAGAGTTGAAAATAAAGCTCATTAGCAGCAAATAAAGAAGCTTCAAAGTGACTTACTAACTATTGATAATGAAGTTGACAAGGGAGAAGCTACTCAAACGCTGTTAAATGAAAACGAGAACACTATTCAACACCTCAAACAAAAATTGAAAATTCTAGCTACCCAACTCATACAAGCTACATAGCTTACAAAGTTGGAGAAAGAAAATGAAACTCTTAATGATGAATTGAATGATTGTAAAGCAAAGCTCTTAAAGTTTGTTGAAGAAAAGAAGAATTGGGAAAGAGATATGGGCCTTTTGGTTGAGAATGAGAAAACTTTGAAGAAAAAACATGTAGAACTACAGAAGAAACTAAATGAAAAGGGCAAGGATCCTGAATTGCAAATTATTTCACCTCCTGCACAAACCAGTGCTGACTCTATTGTACAGGATATGTCTCAAGTTAGCTTAAGGGACTTATAGATAGTGGGATTGAAGAACCAGAACAAGAACTTGGAAAATGTTGCATTGATGAAAGAAGAGGAAAGGAACATTAGAGGAAATTTCAACTCAAAATGGGCCTTTTAACTTTTATTCAAATTCCATGTCATCATGTGTTAGCCAATGAAATTGCTTTAAATTTGAAATACCGTATAGGTCTTAAACACTTTTTTAATATAAATTTCGGGATAGGTATCATAAAAAAAACTACTTTTTTTGTTTGTATTTTTTACATATCTCCCCGTGTTTTTACTCAAATTTCGATCGGGAGAGCTCGTTGGATGCGGAATTAAATTCCGCATCCAACGAGTACCCACTCGGCATACTTTTGACGGACCCTGCTACCCCAAAAACAAGAAATACCTGAAAAAACGGAATGATGATGTCTACCCCAAAAACAAGAAATACCTGAAAAAACGGAATGATGACATCATCATTCCATTTTTTCAGGTATTTCTTGTTTTTGGGGTAGCGGGGTCCGTCAAAAGTATGCCGAGTGGGTACTCGTTGGATGCGGAATTTAATTCCGCATCCAACGAGCTCTCCCAATCGAAATTTGAGTAAAAACACGGGGAGATATGTCAAAAATACAAACAAAAAAGTAGTTTTTTTCTTTTCTTCCTCCAAAATTAATAAATATTATTTTATTATTTTAACTATTATTTTATTAGTTCATTTTAGGAGGCCCATTTTGAGTTGAAATTTCCTCTAATGACCTTGGGAAGCTTGGGAGAGAAAATGTAAATATTTGTCAGACAAGAATGATAAACTCATGAAACAAGTGACTGGACAGCGGCCTGTGCAAGGAGAAAAACATATCTTGTGGGATATAATTATTGTTGAAGCAATAGAGCTTAGGCATTATTTAGATTACATTTTGGATAAAGAAATTGTTTTCAAGTCTTCCATGCAAAGTGTTGCAGCAGTAAAAGAAGTATTAAATAAGAAACCTATAGACACTGCAAATAACACTATCAATTTTTTGAATGGATTGACTGAGGATGATCTAAATACAACTAACATCAAAGATATAATCTCAGTCATCACATGGGCCAAGAAGATTGTGAGCAAGCACCAATATTTGGATACAGTGCAAACGAAAATTGACATCATGACACACCAAGTGAAATTATTTATTGAGATGTTTACTCCATTGTTTAAGAAGGGACTGCCCTTTTTATGGGAAGAGAATGGTAATATGTTCTCTCAAAAGAAATACCATGATCAACTTATTAGTTGCAGATTGGACCATAGAAAATTTAATGATATGCAACAATATTTATCTGGAAAGACCATAACTGATAAGTTATTAGAAGATTTTGAAATGTTGTTCGCCTTCGGATCCACATGTGCACAACTGCCAGAGTTTTATTACGTGGAGCATGTGGAGCTAAGAGTGTTGGCTAAGGAGATGGCCAACCTGGAGCTGCCAACTGTTGACGAGTGGAAGACAGTGGAAAAAAATGGAAAGACAGAGTACAGGTTGCGCTGATAAATAAATATTGAAGACCTCTCGAAGACCAAACTTTTGAAGATTAGTTAACTAAGAGTTTGTAGTTTATTTTCAAAAGAAATTTTCAGTTAGTAGTTATAAATGCAAATGTAAAAAGGCAGTTTTTGCCTATTTTTAGAGTTAGCTATTCAGCTCATGGAGCGATTTTGTATAAGAACGAGTTTTTGCAATGAAACAGGGATTGGAACCTGTGAGATTTTGCATTGTAATTTGATACTTTCAGAGATTAATAAAATTGTAGAGCCGAAGCTGGCATTTTTCAGAGATTCATGTGTTGTCTTTGTTAGAGTCTGTACTTTCCTTTTCTCATGTGTATGTGTTTCATGTTATTTACTTCCATATTGTTTTCCCTTTCATGTTTGAATGAGTTTGCAATAGCATAAAATTCATAATCATATACTCTGTCTATTCCTTTCAAACATTCAAAAAACTTGTTCATCTAAAGTAAATGTTGGATTCATCCCAGTTAGTGACCACATTAATGGATTGTTTCTGATCACTTCCATAATCACCAAACAAAAGCATTTTGATTGTAATGAGATTGCTATCTTTCCTTTGTTAAATTTTTCCATGCAACAACACTACTAATGATATTGTTCCACATTTTGACTCCATGCCCAATGTACATTTGTTTCAACCACCAACAATCTTAATTTTATCTTTTGTTCACATATATCTGGCCTGAGAGAAAATACATTGAGAGATCCCTCTCGAGAGAGAAAGAAGCCAGCTTTCTTTCCTAAAGCTTGGTTTTGTGGTTACCTTGGGGTTTACCTTTTCACAACCGAGGGTAAAATCTAAGTGCTAACATGCTGATTGGGAAATTTGTCGAAATTTTGCCCTCCAAAAAATCCCTTATATAGTGAATAAAATCTACTTGCAAACCTAGTGGGCACTATGATTTGTTGTTGGGATCAAAAGGTTTTTTTCATGATAAGCTTCATTAGTTTGGAAGACCGAAACAGGGTTTTGGATGGAAGACCCTATTTTTTCTACTCAGCTGGCTTATTCCTTCAACCCTAGAAAGAACGATTCAACCCAGAGAGAGAAGATATGAGGACGACACCAATTTGGATAAAAGTTGTACTCTCTACGACTAGAATAATGGGAATTAGAGTTCTTGGAAGACATTGATAATACCATGGCACATTTATCAAAATATCGGAGCAAGTGAAAGCGAACAGGTACACAACCTCTGCACAGATCTACGTGTATATGGACCTGCCAAAATCCTTTTCAAAAGCTATAGATCTATTGTGGGAAGAGGAGGAAATCAAGAAAACCCTAGATTATGAGCAAATTCCCTTTCTGTGCAAGAGTGTCATGATTATGGCCATTTCTATAGGGATTTCCCCAAGAATTCCCCACCACCCCAGCCAAAACAAAGCAAAGATGTGGATGAACAAAGTTTCTCTAAAGTGTAGCAAAAGAAAAGAGGAGTGCAGGGACAAGAAGCACCAGAACCCTCCAAATGACTCAGCACGACCAACAAGTTTGCGAACTTGGAAGAGCATGAGGAGAAAGAGGAAACGCCATAATTGTTAGAGCCACAACAAGAAATCCCTAACTCAAAAGAGGCAAAATCAATACAAGGTGAAGAGGTCTAAGCAAGGAGTCAAACACATGAGATGGGGACATTAGAAGAAGGAAACGATAAGGACCTAGGTGAGTGGGATCTAGATGTGATTGAACAGGTTTGTGACGGACAAGGTAAGGACTACATCCCTAAGGAAAAAGTTTCTTTACTGCAAAAGGAAATAATAAAATTTAAGGCTCATAATCCTTTAGGAATTATGGTTGGATCTCTGAAGGAAAATAAACAAAAATTGGGTGAGTATGGAAAGAAATCTGGGTTCAAATCCAATCGAAGTGGGAATTAAATTAACTAAATCCATCCACTACCCTACTATTAGGGTGGCCCTGGGGATCTTATATGCTCTTCATCATGTTTTCAATGAAGATTATAACATGGAATATTTATGGGCTTGATAGCACCCAGAAGACTAAAATTTTGAAGAGGAAGCTTCACATGGAGAAATCAATGGTGATGTTTCTTCAAGAGACCAAGTGCTCTGAACAACGTTTGTTAGAGTTAGGGAGAAAGGTTTGGAGGAACTATGAAGGTATAGGGATAGATGTGAATGGGGATTTGGGGGCCTCAGACAATTTTGGGACCCTGCTTAGGTTTCCCTCGAAGGATTTGTGGCTTCCTAAAACTCTCTTAGCAGATTTTCATATAGTGGGAATCTTGATCAGAGGTATCCTGATCATTGTGTATGGACATCACACCTCGACACAAAATAAGGGTTTCATCAACTCGCTCCAGAAAACCCACCAATGGGTGGCTGGAAGACACTGGATTTTGGGAGGGTTTTTCAACTTAATCACTTTGTTGGAGGAAAAGAAAGGCAGTAGGCGAAGATTGGAAGGGGAGTGTATGATCTTCCGGGATGCCATCAAGAGATGGGGATGGTGGATATCTCCCTGAGGGATAACATTTATAGATGGAATAATAGAAGGGAGGGGAGTGGCATATAGCCTCTCACTTGGACATGTTTCTTATTTTTGAATCCATTCTATACCTCGGAAGTGAATTATCCTCCCTAGTTTTCCCATCAACAGGTTCGAATCATTGGTCAGTGTGTCTGTGGCGGAATGGCCTTGAATCCTAGTTCAAAAAACTCTTGAGGTTCGCACAGTTCTAGTTGAGACACCCGAAGTTCAAAGACAAAGTTTGTCAATGGCGGGAAGGGACGGGAGGGGTAGAAGGGAAAAGCATGTACAAGTTCCAAAATAATCTCAAATCTATCAAAGGTAAGGTAAAGAATGGAACAAAAAAGAATTTGGAAACATATTCAAAGAAAAGGCCCCCTCTGGAAGGAAATTTAAAGCATCTACAAAAACATGGGATGAGGGAAGGCTTCTCTCTTGAACTTCATGATGAGGAGGGGAGGCTCCTAGCTCAGTTGGAGGAAAGGGAGAGACAGGAGGGGTTTCAATGGAAATAAAAGTCAAGGATTAAGTGACTTCAAGAGGGGGAAAGGAACACAAAATTCTTCCACCACTCAGCCATCCAACATCAAAATCTTAACTGTATCCTTAGGATGAAAAAGGAAAACGGAGATTGGGTTGAAAAAAGGGAATATATTGAGGAGGAACTAACCCACTTCTTCTAGAATATCTTGGAAGAACCCTTTCAGGATAGAAGTGAGGAAATCACTCGAATAACAAGAACATTCCCCACCTAGTAACGAAATCCCAGAAGGATCTGCTAATGCAACCGATCCTTGTGATCGAAATGGAAGAAGCTGTGGGACAAATGGCTGCAGGTACAACCCCTAGTCCTGATAGTTTCACAGTAAATTTATTCCACTCCTTTTGGGATTTGGTCAAGGGAGAGGTAAGGAAAATTGTGGAAGACTCTAAGAAGACTCAACATATCCTCCCAACTCTTAACACAACTTTGTTATCCCTCATTCCTAAGATGGGGGATGTTTCTCCTGACCAGCTCAAACCAATTGCCTTGTGCAATTTCATCTGTAAGATAATTACAAAAGTCATTTCCAATTGCCTAAAACCGATCCTACCTTGCATTGTCTCCCCGGAACAATTAGGTTTTGTGGAAGAACGTCAAATTATGGATGGTATCATCTTAACCCATGAAATTCTCCATTCCTTTAAAACTGCCCAAGGCCCTTGGATAATGTTAAAATTGGATATAGACAAAGCCTATGATAAATTGAATTGGAAGTATATGCGAGAAGTCCTTAAGGATTTTGGTTTTTGGAGCGACTTGATTTAGTGGATAATGAAGCTCATCTCCTCAACCATTTTTTCAATTCTTATCAATGGGGTCCCGACGGGCCTTATAATGCCCACAAGGGGAATTAGACAAGGAGATCCTATATCCCCTTTTCTCATTATTATCATGGTTGTGGGATTTGGTAGACTCATTAAAGCCACCCATGTTGAGCATACGATACATGAAATTAAGGTGCATCCCAAGGTGAAGTCTCGAACTCATCAATAATTTGCGGATGATACGATGGTGATGGGCCATCCTTCAGTGCAAGAAGCTAGGACCATGAAAAATTGTTTGCAGGAATTCGAGGAGGCCTCTGGATTAGAAGTCAGTGAGCGAAAATCTCAAGTTTTTTCTTTCACACCCCTTGAATTACCAGGACCAATATCTACAGAATTTTGGGCTTTCGAGAGAGCTCCCTTCCATCCAAATATTTGGGTGCTCCCTTAGTGGACTTGATGGTCCGAAATGGATCTTGGTCTAAGATTGCTAGAAAAAATGAGGAAGCAATTTGATAGTTAGACACATCGCCCTTTAAACCTGGCAAGGCGACTAGTCTTGGTTAAGTCTATCCTTCAGGGCATGCCCATTTACCTATTTTCTAGCATGGTGGATCCTAAGGCCATTTTAAAGGAAATATGAAACATCCAGTGAGGATTCCTCTGGGGTGGAGGCACTAATCAGAGGAAATGGGCCTCGGTTATGTGGGAAACGGATGCAAACCAAAAAATCATGGGGGGATTGGTTTCCAAAACCCTCTTAGGATGAATTTGGTTAGTGGGTATAAAATTTGGAGGTGTTGCATTACGGATGAAG
Organism: Pseudotsuga menziesii; assembly: GCA_001517045.1. NCBI lineage: Eukaryota > Viridiplantae > Streptophyta > Pinopsida > Pinales > Pinaceae > Pseudotsuga > Pseudotsuga menziesii. The sequence goes on along the minus strand of LPNX011205973.1, from coordinate 99,903 downwards.
TAGAGCCATGGGCCATATTGTGGCACTGCAAGTATGTTGAAGGATGGGAGAAACATGAGCTTATTTGTTTTGTTGAAGAAAAGAGGAGTTCTTCGATTGGAACTCGGTCTAGGTAGGAGCTTAATCCAGGAAAATAGTTTTTGAAGGTTAGGAACGAAGATTTGATGTTTTTTTGGGAGGATGCATGGCAACAACTTCCAAAGTTGGTTAACACCCTTGACACCCCGCATCTCATCTAGAATTGTAGAGAGCATCAATTAACTAGAGTCAAGGACTTTATGGAGAGAGAGAAGGACTCGATGGGTTTTAGGATATGGTTCCAAGTACTATGTGGGAACGGTATGGGAATGAGGACGAGATATTGAAGATTACGAAAGCTCTGCAGGACTAATACATCTGCATAAATAATGGGCAATACAAATTAAGATGGGTAAGAACCCCCTAAGGAACTTTCCCTATTCAAGAAGCCTATATAATTGAAGGAGGATTTACCCGAGACCCATACGACCAAACTTGGAAGAATCTATGAAGGCAAACTTATGGCCCAAAATTTCAATTTTCATCTAGTTATTGTTATGAAGGAGAATATTAACTAGAGAAAACTTGGAAAAAAGAGGGTTTTACAGGCCTTAACAATGTTGCTTATGCAAATAGAATGTGGAAACACTTGACCATTTGCTAGATAAGTGTTTAATTCCCAGCTAGCTCTGAGATAAAGATGCGGCAACATTTCATCGCTCTAGTAGAGTCCGGGGAATATCGAATCTCACCTTGAGAAAATGGCCAAAGGATCACTTCACAAATGCGATTGTCAACCGAATAAGGAGTATTTTCCCAATATTTGTCGTACGAGAGACCTGGAAAGAGCACAATCAACAGATCTTCAAGGATACCTCGCAAACTGAAGTGTGAGTCTAGGAAACCATCAAGTCTGTTGTTCTAGAAACTATCTGGCTTGGGTTCTGGGATGACGCGGATTAGCATGCCCAAGGGATGGAAAGATTTATCTTGAGAAATTGGGCGATCGTTGGACCGATGCAAAGCTGGGGCCATCCCAAGAATTTCCCCTTAGCAGATCAATCCAGAACTGTTAGGAACCTCTGCCACGAGGGTGCTTCACGCTGAACTTCGATGGAGACTCCAAGGGCAATCCTGGATGGTCTAGTTTTGGAGGGATTATCAGGGACTATGAGGGGGAGATGAAGGCCCTTTTCTATGGAAGAGTTGGACATGATATCAATAATATTGCGGAGCTAAATCAAGGCCTTATACACAGACTTAGGCTTGCACAACAACAACACTGGATTCCTCCGGTGGTGGAAGGGGACTCGCAGGTGGTAATCCATATGGCAGAGTGAATTCATAACGACATGTCACACTCCAAAGTTTCGAGTAGTTGGCATTTGGAATACAGGTTGGAGCGGGTGGAAGAGCTGATTAGTAGGACGAGAGGCTTATCCTTAGCCACGTGAGATGTGCTGGAAACAAGGTGGAGGATAGCCTTCCTAACGCAGGCACGGAGGCTCGACAGCTGTGTGTCGGTCATGCATGGGAGGGCTTGTTTGATGAGACACTTGGAGCAATGTGCCAGTTATAGGTGTTCAATGATAAATCTACTAGCTAAGAGGCTTGTGACAAGCGAAGGCCCGTGTTGACCTATGGGCAAGCCAAGCATCCACCGTTCAGATGGTACGATGAAGTGGAGAACTGTTTGGATGGGAATGATCCATTTAAATATCATGAATAGTTTCGCGTGTGGAGTTACTGCTCTAATGCAGCCTGTAAGATGGGATTTCAATTTGAGAGGTGGCGGATCTCGACTTTTATGGGAAGTGTTTATGACCATAGGAAGGACCAAAGGACGGTTGAGCTCAGTCGTGGTACACCTTCTATCATCATGGAAAGTGGGAAGTTGCTATATATCTATGATCGCTCGATGCCCATGCAGCTATGTGGTAATCTTCCCTCGTTATTGTTCCAAAGGTGGTGGCTTTTAAAAGGGTTCGTCCTGTGTGTTGGTGGGGATATGGAGCTAGGAAATTCCATGGCGAGGGATAGCAAGGGAAAGGTGGCCCGAAGAGCTTGAGATAGCCATCCCCCAGTCCCCCACTGACATATCACACGGGCTCAAAAGAAATCTATGTGGGAATCCAAGTATATTCAGTCGGGGCTTCCTTCGGAGGCCCAAGAAAGGATTAGTGGTATTGAAGCACGCTTATGGGAGCTGTTGGATGAGGAGACACTTAATTCTAAATGTAAGGGGATTGAGGACTCGGTAATGGACTTGGGAACAACGCAGCTCGCCTTGGGATTTATGAGAGGACCGTGGCTCTCTTTTGGGTGATGAAGAACCTCATGGGTCATGTTGGGAGTGCATGGAGAAAGAGGAAGCAGACGTCACCCCGGTTCAATGCTGGAAGGGGCACCATGCAGAGACCAGTCGCCTGAACAGAAAGATGGATGCAGTGTTAGAGGCTCTCGAAATTCGGCTTCCAGCTCCTCTGACTGAGCGAATGGGTGGTGCGTCGTTGGTTTTAGACGATGATCTCCTGCGTCATCTGGCGGGTCATCGCGGCTTCTGAGGTCGGGTCTGTGTTTTCGATGGCTACTCAGTTCGAGGTTCATAAGACTAATCTATCTGATTAGGGATCCTTTTGCATATTTTGTGTCTGTAATTTGTGAAGTGGACTTATGGGGGGAATGCAGTATGTGGGATAACGGGTTATTATATATCAGTCTCTGTAATGGGTGATTATGGGGGGACTGAAGAATTCTCTTGTCGCTTTGTGGGATCTTTTGAAAACTATCGCTCGCTAATTTGGAAGCCCTATATCTCTTTTCTCTATTAATATAATTTCATTCTTACAAAAAAAAAAATCATTATATACCCCAACAAGTGATTTTATTTCATTTCCAACATTCCTTCTATTCCAAATACAATTTACATAAACCAAAGACTTATCTTACCACTTTATATTCTAAAAAATGATAGAAAAAACAAATACAATTCTTTACTCACATCCCTCTCTACTCCAAATATAAAAATCTAAATCAAAAACTCCATCTTAATCCTACTAATATTTCCATCTTGAAACACTAGACACTAACCTCTATGCAAGCATTGTACATATAAAATACGTGAAGTGTCAATGCAATTGTACAACTCAAACATTTTATGTGTAAAATGCCAACACTCACTTGGACCATGTAAACATGAAGATATTTGGTCACACTAACATATCATCGTGAACCAACACACATTAACCTTGACACGATCATCATGCATACGAAGAAAAGTTAAAATGTTGGCATAATTGAACAACTCAACCTTTTACAAAATAAGATTCCATCACACAGGTTGGATTTTGGATTGTGTAATTTGAGGGGTGTCAAAGAAGTTATTAGATATATTAGATATTAATGATTTATATATCTAATTGTGTAATAATTAATATCTATATCTAATATTTAGATTAATAAGCTTTATGAATTCACAAGTAATATTTAGGCTAATGATCATTATTACCATCCTATATTCATATATATTATTTATTTCATTAAATTTATAATTAAAAACTATTTATGAATTCATAATAAATACATATCATAAATAATATTTAGCTTAATGATCATTATCATCACCATTTATTTATATCTAATATTTATCTCATTAAATTTATAATTAAAATACTATATAAATAATGTTTGAATTAAGGATATAAAAATCAATATCACTATCATATTGTAAACCTTGAAAACAAACATTTTCAAATGACTATATCAATTTATAAATATTAACTAACCATTTAAAAGATTCTATAATTAATTTAAAAGATCATAATATTATATGTTATGATCTTCAACTATACTTAATCCAAATAAAATTATATAAATCTAGTAACAATTAGTATATAACATAATAAATTATGGGGAGGCAGGTGCGGGGGGATTCTCCTGAATCCCGGAGGACATGTGGAACTTACCTTCGCGTGGAGGCTCGGCA
>LPNX011205973.1:72792-95678 GCA_001517045.1 Pseudotsuga menziesii | reverse complement strand
CTCAAATTTATACCCTAATATGCGGTGTTGGAAGTCCCCATTCCGACCCTTCAATAATCAAATTCATTTAAAAAAGAGTCTATCTCTCCCCCATTTCATTCCTTGCCTCCTTGCTTCTATCTCCTCCCCATCCTCCTTGTCCTCTTCCCCTTATCCCTCCTTTATATTGGGTTTGTTTGGCCCCCCCTCTATCCTCCTTCCCCCTTCATTGCCCCTTTCTTTTCCCTCCTTCACGATCTTCGAAGCCCTCCGTCACCTCGTAGCTGGCCTCCTCTCCACCGTCTCCTCCCATTTACTGCTCAGTCCTCCTCTTCCTCCTTCCTTTGCCGCGTGGCCCCTTCGCTGTCATCTCCAACTCTCGAAGGCAGTGGTTTTAAATGCTCTTCAATTCGGGGAGATATTCATTTCCCCCTCGCACGCTCAAGATCTCATCTCGTTTTTCTCTATGGCCTCTGCTGGAAGCGTTATGATCTCCCATTCCTTTTCCTTTCTCGGCCCTGGATTATATGATGCTCTGCGATAACTGTTGAACATTATTGCAGGCATTGGAGAAGGGAGTCTGCAAGGCCTCCCGTGGCAGGTTCTCCCTTTTACTCGATCAGTGGTGAAAGAAAGGTTGGCTCTTGCAGCCTTTTCCCCCTGTTTGTGTAGCTCCCTTTCAATTTCGCAGACTGTCTCTCCTGGTTCAGGCTTTCTCTTTGGCAATTGGGGAAGCAGCTCGGTCATAGGTTGCAGGTGTACAGGGTGGCAAGAGGGAGTCATGGGCACTTTGGCTTGTGGAAGAAACGTCGACTTACTGTTGTTTAGGGAACTCCTCGTGCTAAGAGCCTGCTTCAATAATATCTTAGCCCCTGCAAGTCCTGTTCAAGCTATTCAAAACCAGTTCTCCCGAATCACCTTATTGTCAGAAGCTGGCAAAATGGCCCAGGATGGTGAAAACGCAGGGATTATGGACATCAAGAAGAACTTAAGGCGATTGTATGAACTGCTTTCCATCAGCGTTATGGACAACAGAGAGATGGCTCGGTTGGTAAAAAAAATGGAAGACACAGTCAGCTATACCTCACTCCAGATTAGTAACCACGATTCACACATTGATGACAACGAAAGTAGTCTTCGTGAAATAATGGGGAAGGTAGATAGGATCCAAGAGGACCTCCAGAAATTCATATCCATGAATTAGAGCAGCTGAGTCCATGCAGCCACTGATGATGCCATGCTTCCAATGGAGGAGGAATCAATCATCCAGCCAAGAAATCCAAGAGGCAATCCTTAGCCTTCTTCTGTCTATCTCTGTTTGAATGTTTTTCTGTCTATTTTTATGCAAACAGTATGTAAGGGTTTATACAACCCACGGCTTTATAAGTTTTGAACAAACTCATTTTGAAATGTTTTGGGAAACACAGTGGATAGTCCCTTTGTGCAGCTCTTCTGCTATTCACAGATACTCTGGTTCATCATGTCTGTATTGAATGGCTGTGCACAGCTAACTTTTATCTATACCCCCTTTTTAGTTTCTGTTAAAAAAAAACATAATAAATTATAAATAATTTATTCTATTTTTTTTTAATCTAGGGGAATCAGCAACTAGAGTTGCGCTGGTACTCGCGTGACACAGGGTTCAAAGATCCATTCCAGCTACCACTATAACCTTAGGTGTCCCACACCCGCTGCAAGACATAGGACACGAGTAAACCCGGGTGGGATTGATCTCGTGACCTCCAATTTACAAGAAGTGACTTCATAACAACTAACAAGTGACTTCATAACAACTGAACCGCCAATGTGACTTCATAACAAGTGAAGCGCAAATGAGCGACACCCATGCTGGCTTAACAATTTCTTCTACTTATGTTCAACACCAAGTTTCTATTTAGGATACATTCATTAAAATATCTTTTTTATTGAATATTCTTTTATTTCTATGTACCTTGTGTTTTTTGAATTTTCTAAGTTGATAATTAATATTGTATTTCAAATAAATTTAATAATATATATTGAAAATTTTATAAAGAATTTTTTATATAATAATTTTAATTAATATTGAATAAAACTATTTAGCATTAATAGTGTGACATTTTATTATTGTTATTTTAAACAAAGAGGTAATAGATGTATATTTATATCTATATGTGTTTATATCTTAGAATTTGGGGTGGACTAGTATCTAAGCTTTTTTTAGATTCCGAGAAGATGAGACAAGTGTATTGCCATTGATTTTATGATAGTTGTTCAAAATTCTAAATTAACAATTATCTAAAATAAAAATGATGGACAAGTGGTAATTGATGCATGGATAACTCTTAATTAACACTTGAATAAAGAGCTTAAAAAGTTAAATAACAACTTAAAACCTATCCATATTTACTAGCCACAAATTAAAAAATCGTGCTGGTAATTATTATTTTAAACAAAGTTGTAATAAATATATATTTAATTAAAAAAATATTTCAACTAAAAAAAATTACTCAATCTTACTTTATTTTATTTCTACTACTCTGATATGGAAAATCCTTACCTAACTTGTTTAACACTAATTTTTTGTTTTTTATTACCTACAAAAATCCCTTTTGAATGACATTTTCTTATTAACTTAAAAGAAATCTCTTTATTAACTTAAAAGAAATCTCTTTTGAATGACATTCTCTTATTTATTTTGTCTAACAAATAAATAAAATGTAACAGATATACTCAACAATCTCTATTGAATGTTCATTCTTTTATTTATTTCATCATGTTTAACCAAAATACTAAGATTTCATAAAAAAATTATTTTTTAAATTCATTAAATCTTTTTGATGATTGGTCTTCATAATTAATATATTATTAAACTTAGTTGTTATTTTTTTATTTATCGCCTTTTTTTTAACAATTTTATTATCAAAAGAATTGAATATGAATTTCCATTTCCTCTATACTTCTATTTTAGAATTTTATGAATTTGACGAAAATTAAAGCCTTATGTATGGTTAAAAATATATCACTATTATTAATTATTGCTATGTTTATTTTTTAGAATTAAGTATGCTTTATTTTTAAGATATTAAGATGAAAGTTATCATTACAAAACATATAAATATATTTTCAATAATAATGTTAATTTCTTACTCTTGAAAAGAGTAGATATTTTAAAATTTTGAGGTAGAGTACTATCTATGCTTTTTCACCTATAGAAGAGAATGAGACAAATGTATAGAGATTAATTTTATGGGTATTATCCAAAATTCATAATTAACAATTAAAAAAAAAACACAAAAACAAAAATAGCTCATGATACTTATGGTAGTTGGAAAAATATAAAATAAAATAAAATAGTCCATGTGATAACTAGTGGAACTTTTATATTAATTGCAATTGCTTTATATTAACTTAAAATTAACTATTAAATACAACTATTAGCTTAACTCCAACGATGATACAATTATGAGCTTAACTTCAACTATAAGCTTAACAAGCACTGTTATATTCAATTAACTATTAGTTACACTTAATTGTCACATTCTTTAAGAAAAAAAATATTATCAAAGTGTCATATATATGCCTCATCATTCAAAAAATCTATTTAACATAAACCTTATCATCTTTCAATATTTATATTACCAAAAATTGTATAAATATAAACTTAATCACAAGTAAAAATACTTTCTTTAAGAGCTTCACATTGAAGTGAAACTTTGATTTTAGAGTATCAATGATTATTTCTCATATTTTAATTATTGAACTATATTATCCCTATTAATATAATTCATAACTCCTTCAACACAGAAATTTTATTCTCCCTACTAATATAACTCATAACTCCAACACAAAAATTTATTCTTTATTAATTAATAAGTTGTTGTGCATGTCATTCTTTTATTTAATACTAATATCTCATAAACTGGCGGTTTTGGTACTCACCTGCTCACCTGATAACCCCAGGTGCATCCACCCACAGAGCTAGCAAGCAAGCATGGGGCACGGAGCACGGATAAGTCTGGGTGAGATTTGAACTTAAGACCTCCTTTACAACATTCCTTCATTTACACTGCACTTGCCAGTCAGTCTACACCCCTACCAGCCACTTTTCAAGTACTCTTCACTCTAATTCTTACTTTTTTTTTAATCTTTTTTTCATTTATTTTCATTATATATTATTTTTTAACTCATCTTTATTTAAATTATTGTTTAATTTATACATTTGCATTTGAACTTAATAACTTACATTATATTTAAAACATTTTGAATCCATAAATATATTATTATTATTTATCTAAAATGTTAACATTTACTTTTTATTTTGATAAATATTCTTATTAATCAGTCCGTATATAAGCTAATCATTCAAATTCTTTGATTTAATCATTTTGACCTACTATACATCTCTAAGTGATGCAATACATTTAGTATAAATAAAAAAATTAACCTATTCATTAACCGGTGAGGATGAAAAGTGCATTTGCAATGGAAATACACATGTTCACCCCAACCCTTATGGCAAATGATTTGTCAATCCTTATGGGAAGTGAAAATGTACCTTCCTATTTTCTTATCAAAGATTTTGTAAGAGTCCACTATGTGTGTTGTTTTTTTTAAAGATAAATAAATTGAAAATAAACAAAAAAATATAATGAACAATGTAAATATAAAACAAAGAATTCAATGATGAGATTTTGTTTCTCATATTTTATTATTCATACTTATTGAAATGAGAGTACATTCATATATAAGCTAAAGGTTTCTATAAGTGTAGAAATCACTAGTAACCAATTACACGTAATTATAATTAACTATCTCTTTAACTATGACTAATTAAATTATTTAGATTGCAAATTATTAATTTGCTATTAACTTCTTCAAACAATTACATATTCAAAAAAAGAAATTAAGCATTAACTTCAACACTCCCCCTTAATGCTTAAGGAGGTGATTCCAAGTAGTTTTCTCATGTAATAGAACTTTTTTCTTGGCAGTGCTTTGGTGAAAACATCACCAAGTTGATCATTTGTGCTACACTATTTCATTTCAATTTCACCTTTTGCCATTTGATCCCTTATGATCTGATATTTGTTATCAATATGTTTAGTGCTACTATGACACCATTGTCAAACACTGGATTTTTATTAATGGCAATTGTAGACATGTTATCATAATAAACAATTGTGTCATCTTTGTGTTTATGCTTCAAATCAACCAAGATTATGAAACAAATGATTGTTTCTTTGAAGATCATGATATTGCACCTCAACCTAGGATGAAAACATATGACCAAGTACTTCTTTTATCATTAAAACTTCCATCCCAAATTATCTGTATAACTAACCAACCACGCCAACCAATCCAAAATTATCTATATAACCAACCAAACCAAAATTATCACTTGAAGTATACCAAATGTCAAGATTGCTTGTTCCACCAATATGCCTCAAAATTCTTGTTGTTGCTCCAAAAATGAAATTTACTGAGACTCTACATGAATCTAAAAACTAAACCCACAACTTGCATAATGATGTAGGTCTACTAGCATTAAGATACATGAGACTCCCTACTAAACTCCTATAGGATTTAGCATCTACTTTTTCAGTTCCATCTTCTATACATAACGTTTCATTTGTGTTGAGCGATGTGTTCATCGGTTTACTATTTTCCATTTTCCATTTGTGAAGAAGATGAGTAACATATTTTCCTTGTGAAATAAAAATACCATCATTCATTTGTCTCACTTCTATGCCAAGAAAATAATGCATCAAACCTAAATCTGTTATCTCAAATTTAGACATCAAGCCTCTCTAAACTCCTAAACTAAGAGACTACTTGAAGATGTGCATATCAAGTCATCTACATATAGGCAAACAATAAGTATATCATTAGTATCATTTGACTTGATATATAAAGTGGGTTCACTTTCACTTCTCTTAAACCTCCTTTTTCAGAAAATAAGTATAATCCTGCTATACCCTTCTCTTGGAGCTTGTTTAAGCCCATAAAGAGCCTTTTTTTAATTTGTAAAAATTGCATTCATTGGCTATAATTTCATATCCTTGAAGCTACTGAACATAGACTTCTTTCAAAACATCATTCAAAAAAGTTGATGTCACATCAAACTAATAAACCAACCAATTATATTGTCCAGCTAATGCTAAAAAAAAGTTCGAATTGTATTCAACCTAGCAAAGAGAGCATATGCTTCATTGAACTCTATACCTAGCTGCTGAGCACACCCCTTTGCCACTGACCTTGCTTTGTGTTTTTGAATGGACCCATCATATGCATACTTTGTTTTGTACACCCATTTTACTCTAATGACTTCTTTTTCACTTGGATGATCAACAAGCTCTCATGTTTCATTTCTTTTAATGGCTGCCATATTCATCCATTGCTTTGCACCATGCTTCATGTTTTATTGCATCCTCAAAAGAGATTTGGCTCTACCTCTTAAAGCAACTTTAGAATAACCATAAATGTCCACTAAAGATTTTACCTTTCTTCGAGGAGGGCTTTCTTCGAGGAGGGCTTGGACGTGAAACAAGACTTATAATGAAGAAGACGATGAAGTGGGTGTAGTATGAGAAGTACTTGGACTGCAACTTGGATTTGCAGAAATAGAAGATTCATCTTAATGAATAATAACTCTTGGATTTTCTTATTGTACTCCTTGTCTTTGTCATTTTTATTTTTCATTAAAACGCACATCAAGGCTAATCAACAATTTTTCAGTGTGTGGATTATACAATTTATAATCTTTTGTCTAGCCCATAAAAATGTATTTCATACTTTTATCCTTAAATTTTTTTCTTGTTTCACCAAGAACATAAGCATAAGCAATACAATCAAACACTTTCAAATAGACAACACCAAGTTTTCATCCACTCCCAGCCTGATATGATTCAAATTGGCAACACCAAGTTTTCATCCACTCCAAGAAGTCATATTTTGCACAATTTTATTTGGAATGCAACTACAACTTCATCCCCAAAAGTTTTTGAAAGACGACATCCCAAAAAGTATTTGAAAGACGTATAGTGTTCAAAATGCTTCTAACCATTTCAACAATTGTTCAATTCTTACATTCTACAACACCATTCTATTGGGGAGTAATGGGGAGTATAGATTGCAGTCAATTTCCTGTGAATTCCATTCTTTTTACAATAATCATTAAACTCATTAGAAGTAAATTCCCCCCTCATTTTGTGCTAAATCATGTCTAATTTTTTTTTTTTCATTTTCCATCAATGTGATTGAATTGGGTAAATAATTGTGGACCTTATCAGACTTTGATTGACTTGATGAAAACCCAAGGGAACCAATTGTGGGCATTATTATATTTTGGTTCTGGTTCAAATCATCTTCTTCACCGTCTTTCAAGTTTTTTTCTTTGGCCATAACATGTTGAACTGGATTAAACTGTCAACAACAACAAGTCGCTTGGGTTTTATCTTCAACTTTTTAATGCTTTTTCGATTTCCATAACTTTGATTGACTTGGCAGAAGCTTCATCTCGTCCTTCAGAAAATAAAGAAAGATTTGTAAACGTTGTTAGGGTTATTTTTGCCAGGGAACTGCAAATATCTGCGTAGATGAGACTTATTCGATCTCCATCAGATTGGATATCATCTTCACCTTCTTTGTTTTTCCATAGAATGGAAAAACTTGGATTAAGTTGGCAAAGCTGCATCTCTGTTCGATATCGTCTTCGCCTTTCTAGCCTATTTTTTTGATTTCCCAAATAACTTGGACTGATCTGGCTAAAACCCCTACCCTCTTTAAGATCAAAACAAAGATTTACAGATCTTTTTGGGGTTATTTCGTTACGGGACTGCAAACATCTATCAAGATGAAGCTTAATTTCGTGCGGACCCTAATTGGGTAATGGTATGCATTATATCAAACCCTGATCAGGGAATGGTATCCTTTGTCTAACACTGACTTGGAGGGGTAGGATCCGGTTAAAGTATGTGTTCACGGGCTAGACATCGTCCTGATTATAATACCATTTGCATCATCGCCCCGGGTTATAAATACCATTTGCATCATTGTCCTGGGTTAACTACCATGTGGGGTCTGGACTAAGTGTGGCAAGAATATTGTAAGCTGCTTGGGAACCAAAATATGCTTTTTGAATGTATTTGTCGGATTGTTCATGAGGCCGTATCACTTCAGTGACCCTTTCAGTTTTAACCATACAAAATAACATAAGATAATAATGGGACTTAAGAGTTTTTGTAATAAATTCCTATCATCTACAGCCCCATCAAGGATAAGAATGCAACTTTTAGTGAAGTTGTAATAAAATCCTATCATTTACATAAACCAACCTGGTGTAACTAAACAGCACTACCAAACTTCTTTCAGGAGGGCAGTACAGTAAGAAAAAAAAAAACACCTAAATAATTAAACCATTGAGCAGTCGACAGCTAGACAATTATGATTTGCAACAAAATCCCTTAGTGATTATTATATATTATTGTGACCGTTTACAGACAGCTAGCGGATGAGTTAAGAGATAAACAGCACAATCAAACATCTATACAACAAAAAAGCAAATACACAACCATAGATACCTGGGACTGGCGAATTCATGGAGCTTGCCTCTTGGGGAGAAAATCAGAAGTCCAATCTCCGCGTCGCAGAGCACCGAAAGCTCGTAAGCTTTCTTCAGCAAACCATTCCTCCGCTTAGTAAACGTAACCTGCCTGCTGGTGGCGTTCTCAATCCTCTTCATCTGGGTCTTTCCCCTCACCATTTCTTATTTCTCCTCTTTCTTTTTCCCCAAACAATCACTCGGAGACTCTCAGATCGGGCGTTAACAGAACAGTAAAGAAGAACAGCTATTGGAATAAAGGCTTCTAAAGGCTGCGAGAACCGTGACAAGAAAAAGTAAACCTCATCGACTCTTATTTGGAAAGAAACAATAATGGCATGGATGATGGATCTATTCCGTCTAAATTTGGGCATGCCGGCGTGGCTAAGTCTATTATCAAATTTATCAGTACAGTTTCCCAACTGGCCTGTCCAATATGACTGCCCTACAAATATCTGTCATGCAATAAAGTATACTAATCTGTACAAAACCCACAGTGGCAATCAAGACTTACTTCATGTGGACCAATACACGCTTCATTTCCGCTTCGTTCACGTGATACAGAGTACGGATTACTTAAAATGGGTCAAAATATTCTTCCAATGTGTACGGTTTATAGCTTACTCGATTTAGTTCAACGCATTGTAACTTCGTATCTGCACGGTTCACAGTTTACTCGATTTAGGTTCCACACTGTCTCTGTGGGAAGTTGGAACGTGGACAAATGTCGTCCATAATCCATATGAACCATCACGGGTATCACATCCATCTAGACGTAAAATAAGGACTTCATAACTGTATGGCGCTTCTTCAATCCACGTCATGTGAGAGTTTGTCTCTTAAAGGAAAGGTTTGAAGTAACTTATTATTAAAATGATTTTATTTGAGATTTGGTATTATCTTGTACCATGACTATGGTAAGGTTTGAAGTAACTTATTATTAAAATGATTTTATTTGAGATTTGGTATTATCTTGTACCATGACTATGGTAAGGTTTGAAGTAACTTATTATTAAAATGATTTTATTTGAGATTTGGTATTATCTTGTACCATGACTATGCTGTAAAAAGGATAAGTGATCTCACTGCGCTCAATAATTGAGAAATATTATGAAGGTTGAAATATAATTTTTTACAAACTAGCAATTGCCCTTAAAATTGCAATAAAAGGCTGAAGAAAAATTGAATAGATATATAAATTGAATTGAAAAATAATATCTTATCTTAGAATAAGTGTTGAATGGACAAATCAACCTAAAAAAACACTTTTAGGTTGAAAAACAATATCTAACTAAACTACAAACCAACTTAAAAGTGATTTTACATTGTTTTTTGATGTTTGGATATAAATGAACTTAAAGTCATAAATATTGTAAATTTATATTTACAATAATATTTGTAAATTATGTTCTCTTAGTTTGTAAGAATATGGAGAAATGAACCAAACCTAACGAAATGAATAGATAAATGTTCTTATATATTTATATTGAAAAGTTGGAAAAACAAAAATAAATGTTAAATTTCAACATGTTCACACTTCACACGGTATGGTAATTTATGTGATGTGCAAATGAAGATGTTATCTATGCTACTTGGTAATATATTTTTTCTCATTCAAACACATTGAGTAATATATGAGTTTTAAAGATCCATCTCCTCCTCATAATCGCCAAATATCTTCCCCCAAGGAGGTGCAATAATACGTCGTTAGGTCGTTGTTGGACGGTAATAAAAATTGAAAAGGGGAACTAAGATGGAGTTCATTAAAGGACCATCCACCTTATATAAAGTTTACATGTGTGCATACTTATCCCTTTGAGATTTAAACATGAACCACTTCAAAATTCCAACATCGACCTTTTTGAAATATTACATGACATCCCTATGAGCCCTCTGCTTACTTTTTATATAAGAATTGAATTAGAATTATATGGGAAAGGTGAGTGCCATATCAGTTTCTTTTTGTTTTCTTTTTTTCCCACTTCTACCATTATACCAAACTCTTTGAGGTCCTCTCTCATTTAAAAATCTATTATAAAACTTAGAGACATGGTGAAGTTTTATCGCCAGATTTGTGTTTTATATATTTTATGTATGTGTATTGGTTTTTGTAATTAATCATATAATATTCATGAGAAGGTTTCTCTTCCATCCAATTGAGGGTTCATTTCTTGATGTTGGCCCACATCATTCATGCTTACTAGAGTCTCATCCTTATGTCCATGTCTAAAAAGTTGAAAATACACCCCATGCCCCTATAAAAAAAACAATATTTGATTTGAAAAAATAAAAATAAAAATTCCCTCACCCATTTTCTTTCAATTTTCACTATCATTTATCCTCTCCATTAAATTGCATATATTTCCATTAAATGGAGGGGAAGAACCCCAAATTTATGGACGATTTGCAACTTCCTTCAAATAAAGGAAGATAAGTTGCGTCAACTCGGACCAAATTCATAGTGAGATGGTTATAAATTCCTCCATAAAGGATAGCCTAGGTTTAATTTCACACCAAACTCATAAATCTTTGGATTTTCATGAAAGAGTTTGGGAAATGGACCAGAAGAACCCTAAATTTATGGACGATGTGGAGCTTCTTTCTAAGAAAATGAAGATAAATTACATCCAGTTGGACCAAATTCAGAATGGAATGATTAATTCCTCTATGGATGATAACATAATTTATCACCCAAGAATCATGGGGGATGAACAAGGTCTCCAGCGAGTAGATGGCGATCACACCAAAAATAATTGTATCCATTTGGACAAGACCGGGTTTTTGTCTAGATTCATCATCCATCCTTTCAACCAACTCCCAACATGTGTCGTCCATCCTTTCAATTGACACCCACCACGCGTCATTCATCTTTTCAATCGACGCCCAACACATGTTTGTCCACTTGTCACTTTTACACAGTTTAAGATTCTGACATGGATACATCTATTATTACATGTTTTGAATTTGTATCTATATCCTGCACCTCATCACGATACAACATCATTGTTCATGTTAGCCTTGACAGCATTGTTGATTGTGTTATCCTAACTTCTGGGTTTGATTTTGCAACATGAACCAAGTATAATCATATTTTGATTTGTAAATTGACTTGGGACAAAAGAATGTGAAGCTAAAAATGCTATTCCACTTTATGGTCGCCAGCAAACAATCTTGGAGGCTAACTGGCCGATGTCATTAGTCAGGTCAATATAATCATTCGGCTATATCCTGAACACGAGATACATGTTGTACATGCATAATGTGAGGCATGCGAATTGATGGATTTGGTTGATGAGTACGATCTTGACATAGATAACTTGTTGATTAAAGCTACAGATAGTTCATTCAAACTTTGTAGGAACGAAGTGCAAATAATGCTCCCACTAAAAGTTCTGATATCATTGATATAACTATTGAAGAGACAGTTGTTCCAGCAATAAATAAGCTCGCAAAATAAATTGAGTTTGAAGTTCAAGGTGATCGAAGATGGACAAGATTCTTTGGATTGAAAGATAACAGCTAGCCTGGATGCCTAATGCAAATTGTGCAAAAGTAAAGACAATTTCAATGTCTGTCCAAGAATTTAGGTAAACTTAGACACATATAGAAAATAATACCACAATTGGATTTTTGATAAGTGCATAATTTTATAATGTTCAATGTTTAGTATTACCAACTGGTTCCATATTATTGCGTCAGGTGAAAATCTATTATGTGAAAATATTAAAGACTAAAAGTGGATGATATGTGGACAAGTTCCAAACTTGATGAACTATGAGAGTCCTTTAATGACACAAGTTTTAAGATTGTCCTTACTACTCGAAATAAAGAAGCATGTGAGAGAATGACTATGCAATAGATGATAAAAGTGGAACCTCTTCTACAAGAGGAGGGCTGTCAATTATTTCATAGCATAACATTTGAAAATGGAAATGTTGCTAGGGAATTGGAAGAATATGCCAAGAAAATCGCAAATGAAAGATTTCTCTCAATCTTAGTAATTGTCCTTGATTCCACATTGAGCCAGAAGTGAACATGTAATCCCCTCGATATCACAGAGATTGGTATACCATATCTACCACCTTCTATCATAAATCTAAATATTGACATATTAAGAGCCTTTTAGGTATAAATTAGCCTTTGAATATATAAGAATTGTCCATTATACAACCTTTATAAATTTTGAGCAAGGTGATAAAACTCCATATGATATGGTCAAGGCCATGCTTAAGTTTTAAACCTCTTAAGTGTTTCTCTAGATAGCATAGATCATGCAAAATAAGAGCTTTAGATCTATTCACAAATAAGACTTACAAACAACAAATAACTTACAAATTATGGTCTAACCCACAATTTTTTGCCTGTCCTACTTGTTGTTGGTTGTTAGTGAGTTTGACTTGTCAACTAAAAATCAATTCAAAATAAAGTAACCCAACTTTAAAATAAGATCAAGCAAAATATTCAAATAAAAAATATAAATATTTGAATTATTCAAACATTTTTTCAAGTACCATATTAAGGCAAATACTATATAATCAAAAAAAATTCACTCGTTGTGTTTTTTCAATTTTGAAAATTTCTATCACTTACAATATAATCATTTAAAAATGTGTTTACAAAACATAAACTATATATATAAAATGCAAAACCAATACAAAATTAAAATATATATATATAATTTAAATTTAATAAAAAATAAGCTTAAATTTATACAAACATTCAATTCATTATGGCCTAAATTTAATGTGAACAAACATAAAATATCAAAACTCTAAAAATTACAGTTTTTTATTTAAAAATTACATTTCTTTATTAAACAAAAATGTTAAACAACTCAACTTAAATACAAATACTGTGTTCTTTCTTTAAAATAAGCTGGGCATACCATACTTATTCGTAAAGGCTCTCAAAATTGTTTTCATATAGCTCAGAACAAATATTTATGGCAAGAGCTATCCATTGAGCTGCAGAGAATTTAATGCAGGTGCAGCAGGCTTCATGACCGTTGGATGTCGAGCACTTTAAGATCCAACGATCATCAATGTTGATGCAGCCGCGTTAAATGCTCTGCAACTCAATGGTTAGATCTTGCCAATATTTATAATGCAGTTATTGAAGGAAACAAACAAAATTAATAAATTAAGCATCAAATTAGTGAAACAAATACAACAACGTACTACTTTCATCTGTTTACATATAATAAGTACCAAAGACCAAGACTTTGGCGGGTTACTTATCCGACCGCGTGGAAGGAAAACATTACAGTAGGCTACTTTCATCAATTTAGGCAGAATTAGGTGCCAAAGACAAAATATTTTAGCGAGTTACTGATACGGTGGCGATATATGGAAGGAGCAGTATCAGGTAATTGCAGAATTTAAATTGTCTTTTCAAATGAAAAGATCAAGAAGAAAAATTGAAAAACATACAGTTGCAAGATTCCCACGCCGCCGGAAGACAACGAAAACACCCCGATGCATAGCATCCATGGCAACAAGATTCATCAATTGCCTGCCCGTGAGACGAAGTATGAAAGCGACGAGCATTACATGTCAGAACAACTTGCTAAATGATATTACACGTGTTGAAATTATAATGGGTGCAAATTAAAAAACGCTTTTAACATAAAAAAAATATATACGTGTCCGGTTTTTATTTGGTCAATGGATGACAAAAAGAGGTACGGGTTTTTCAAACCTGATCTCAGAGAAAGAAGGCCTTCGAAGTTCGGCCTAATTATAATCGATATAGACTTTTTTTTTTTTTTTTAAATATATAAAATTAAGATAAACATTTTTCTTTTTAAATAGTTAAGAATATATGCTTACTTGTCATATGTTCAAATTTAAAGGAGGGTAGGGTATGTACACGTTTTATAGATTATATTATTTATATTTTTGTAAGCCTTTCTAGTCTATAGCGATTATATGGTTGCACAAAGGGGATCCCTTGTCCCACAAACAAGGGGTTCTCATACACTAAATATGTCTAGCTTGGTTGTGACCTTAAAAATGAATTATTATTATTATTATAAAACTTTTTAAATAAGTTGATAAAGAAATTCCCGATTGGTCCCTAGATCGAGCTGAGAGCGCCCCGTGATATCATCTAGGGTTTTTGCTACGTGCGCTGCCCAGCAGCCGCCATGGCTGCTCCAGGGGGAGGGGATGCCCCTCCCTCCCCGCCTATCTCTAATGTGGAAGCCTTCAGGAGACTTTTAGCTCAAGCAGGGAAGAAACCGGTGGCTCCATCTATTCCGAAATTCATTAAGAAATTGGATGCAATTCCTGAAATTGCCTTGCTAGAAGAAAAACCCATTAAGATTGCTCTGGCTCTGGCGGAACGTAGTCTGGTTGGGCAATTCATGGGTTTATGGCCATCCACCAGAACCACTGATGACTGGATTCAAAGAAACTGGAGGCCGCACCTGAAGCACAGCGTGACCTGCTATCCGGTGGGCAGAGGTTTCTATATTTTCGAATTCATATCCAAAGTTGACCGAGATCTCATATTCCGGAATGGACCTTCCTTCATGGGGTCTCAGGGCATGTATCTCAACCGCTGGACCTCGGACTTTGACCCGAATGCTGCCGCCCCAAAGGAGGTCCCTGTTTGGGTTCGTCTTCCAAATCTACCAGCGCACTGCTGGAACTCTGAATCTCTGGAAAAAATAGGAAATGGGCTTGGCCGCTACATTGACAAGGCAGATCCCAAGGGACAATATTCCTGTGCAAGAATTTGTGTTGAGGTGGACCTTGAGGCTGGACTCCCAGAAGCAATCAAGATCTCTGTCCTCAGAAGGAACCAATTCGGTTCAGACGTTAACCTCTAAATCTGCATCCCCCTCTCACCTCTTTCCAGTGGAAGGAACTTCTGCAGTAGTAAGAAATAACCACGAACCTTCATTGGCAGAACCCTATGAACCTAGAGAAATCCCCCAGCAGCCTGTCACAGAAACCCCTGCCGTCAACACTGATGATATCCCCCTTCACGCCTCAGACCATAATAGATGCCCCCCCACCCCTGTAGGAGAACATTTGAAGATCATCGCCCAGAAGGAGGATCCTTCTAATCTAGACTCTGACCAAGGCGGTTTCTCTGATGAAGGAGCCTCGGAATCCAGCAGTTCACATGCAACGCCCCTGAGATCCACCAGAGGACGAAAATCAAAGAAAAAGCATAGAGAAGAGAAGTCCTTCCAGGATGTAGCCAAAGGAACTCAAAAAACCCTGACAACCATGATTAGCACCATATCGAAGCAAGGCCAGGCCTCCAAAGGGGCCTCCCCCCCCAAAGAAAGTTTAAATGCGATACGTCTCCTAGAACTGCAGAGGTTTAGGTTCCAAAACGAAAGAAGAAGCTCTGAAAGACATCATCAGAATAAATAAGCCGGATATTCTGCTAATTCAGGAGACAAAATTGGAGGATTCAATCCTCTATCAAGCAAGGCTCTCCTTCTGGAAAAAGGGCCCTAGGAAAGCAATAAGCTTAAAGGGGGCCTCAGGAGGAATAGCCACTTTCTGGGACGATGCCAAATTTGAGCTGGCCAATGAAGAAAGCAGCGATCATTGGATTTTCACTAATTTTCTCCACCGGGACTCTGGACAGCAAGTAAGTCTCTTCAATATGTATGTTCCTACTCTTTACTCTGAAAAACGCAAATGCTGGGACTCTATTGACTCGTATCTAAGCTTGCACAATCCCAGAAACATCATAATTGCAAGTGATCTCAACGTCACCCTGGCCGCTGAAGAGAAGAAAGGAGGTACTCTAGTAAGGGATCAAGCTAGAGAATGGGTAGAGGACGTTATCCTCAACTGGGATCTGATGGATATAAATCCCCCCGCAGGAAAATTTACCTGGACCAACAAAAGGCTGGGCCCCAGGCATATTGCAGCTCGCCTTGACAGATTCCTCATTCAATCTGATTTCCTCATATCCGGATTACTGGCTACCTCAAAAATTCTCCCCAACTGCACCTCTGACCACAAACCGATCTTGCTGGAGCTCTCCTCTGAACCTAATCTTGGCCCTATCCCCTTTCGATTTAGCCCGCTCTGGCTGCTCTAAGAGAATTTCCAGCAAGTAGTCTTGAATTCTTGGTCTGCCTCGATCCCTGGATCCCCTTCCTTCACCTGGGAGCAGAAACTTAAGAGACTCAAGTCAGATCTAAAGGAATGGGCTAATCTCATAACCTCTCCTACTTCACGCAGAATCGCAACCCAAAAAGCCCTAGAAAATCATCAGCAAGCTATGGACATCCTTCCCATCTCCAAAAGCTCTCTCTCCAAAGAATCAAAGCTTCAAAAGTCCTACTTCCAAGCGTGTAGAATCAAAGAAGAATTCTGGCGTCAAAAGTCAAGAAGCTTGTGGCTAGAGAGCGGGGACAAAAACACCAACTATTTTCACAAACAAGCTGAAGCTCGTAAAAGTTTCAAAGCAGTATCTGAAATTAACTTTCAAGGCTCTCTGATAAAAGATTTTGAAGAAATAAAGAAAGCAACCTTCCTTACCTTCAAAGACCTCTTCACTGCTCCTGATGAAGACCCTTTAAACCCTCTGGACCACCCCTTTGACCTCATTCCTCCCCTGATTCAAGAGGCTGATAGCCAACTTCTTACTGCCCCCATCTCCTTAAAAGAACTAAAGAGCGCCCTGTTCCGAATGAAGCCTGATAGCGCCCCTAGCCCTGACGGCTTTACGGCCAGATTCTACACAAGTTGTTGGGATATTATTAAATTGGACCTTTTAAGGATGGTAAGACACTCTCAATCCACCTGCTGGATTGGGGGAAGCACTAATTCTTCCTTTTTAACTTTAATTCCGAAAGAAAAGGGAGCCATCTCCTTCTCTAGATTCCGTCCAGTCTCCCTCTACAACCTCAGTTACAAGATAATAACAAAAATTATCGCTAATAGGCTGAAAAAAATTCTCCCCAGAATCATCCCGGAGAATCAAGGGGGGTTCATTAAAGGGCGGAAGATTCAAGACAATATCCTCCTGGTTCAAGAGGCTATCCACTCAAGCTTCCAGAATAAAGAAGAAGGAATGGTGATAAAGCTTGACCTCGCCAACGCTTTTGACAGGGTCAGACACGATTTCCTCTTCTTAGTTATGAAGAAACTTGGTTTCCCCCCCCTCTTTATCAACTGGGTTCAAGGCTGTATCAGCTCTCCATGGATAGCTCCCCTAGTTAATGGAAGATCCACTGATTTTTTCCAAGCATCCAGAGGGATTCGCCAGGGCTGCCCCTTATCGCCCCTCCTCTATGCAATACAAGCCTCAGTCCTAAGCTTTTAGTTAATCTCCAGTAAGCAGAAGAGCCTGCTCTCAGGTCTCCGGTTGGCTCATAAGGTTAAAAACATCAACCATGCTCAATTCGAGGATGACACGATCCTCTTAGGTGGAGCTAGCCTCTTCACAGCAAATCAATTTAAGAAAGAGCTTGAAGCTTATAAGCTGGTCTCAGGAAGCAAAATGAACTTTCAGAAGAGTAAGATATATGGTTGGAATTGCTCAGTAAAGGAACTTGGGGAGATAGCCAGAATTCTAGGCATGGAAGTGGTGCATGACTGGGACTCCTTCATCTACTTAGGCGTTCCAATCTTTAAAAAGTTCTCGAGAGCATCTCACTGGACCCCTATCATTAACAAATTTAAGTTCCAAATCCAAAACTGGGGCTCCAACTGGTTAAATCTAGCTGGTAAAACAGTGCTGCTCAAATCAGTGCTAATGAGTATTTCGATCTATCAAAACTCCATGTTGCTCGCTCCGGTCTCTATTTTGAAACAAATGGAGACGCTGATAAGAAAGTTCCTTTGGGAAGGAGGCAAAGGGAACCTCCAACGAATCCATTTGGTTAGCTGGAATAAAATCCAAATGCCTTATAAGGAGGGAGGCCTTCAAGTCAGGGATCTGGCAAAACAAAACTTGGCCATGGGGGCCAAAATTCTCTGGAATCTGGTCTCTGGAAGAGAAAGTTGGAGCAAAAAAGTTCTAAGGAAGAAATACTTCCCGAGAAAAAGACTAAGATGTCTGGATAGCCCATCTCCTCGTAAGAAAGGCTCTCCCATTTACAAGCTCTGTCTCAACGTCCTTCAGCACTTTAAAGCTAACCTCCATTGGATTCCTAGAAATGGGAAGGAAATTAAGTTGTGGGAGGACTCCATCATGGGAGAACAACCCCTGGGACAAAATTCTGGGATAAGGGATATTAAGACATGGGCTCAAGATAATAACATAGAAACTCTTTGGGATATCTCGAGCTGGGAGGAAGAAGGAGACTGCATCTGGAAGGATTGGCATTTTGGCAATCTCCCCACTGGCTAAATGAAGAAAAGCACTGTTTAATACAGCTTCTCCAAGGGAAAGCGCCCATTGCAAAGTTCAGTAAAGACAAAAGAGGATGGGGCCAGCGCTCAGGTAGATACTCAGCAGTAGAAGGATATAGATCCTTCGTCTCTGTGCCTTACGCTGCCCCAAACCCAGCTAGTTGGAATTTTATTTGGACCCATCCATTTGTTCCTAAAATTGACTTCTTCTGCTGGACAACTGCTCATAAAAGTATTCTGACAGGGGACAATTTAAAGAAGAGAGGAATGGAAGGTCCGTCAAGATGTCCGCTATGCTGCTCAGAGGAAGAGACAATGAACCATCTCCTGATAACCTGTCCCTTTTCCCAAGAAATCTGGAAGGAGGTCCTTCTTCTGAGTTTAGAAGATCTCGCTATCCCCTCGTCTATTACAGACCTGTTTGCCTCCTGGGCCAACATTTCTCCCTTTGATCTCCACAAAAAAACCTTCTTAAAGCAATCTGGATGTGGGCCCTTAAAGGAATTTGCTGGAAGATCTGGCTGGAACGTAATAGCCGTGTTTTCAGGGATGAGGAAAATTCTAGTGTCTGGGAAATCCATCTAGAAGAAAATGATTTCCTAATGTGGAGATCCAAACTAAAGAAAAGCTGCCTATTTTTTGATGGAGCCTCAAAGGGCAACCCAGGGCTAGCAGGAGGAGGAGGAGTCCTCCTTTCGGATGAGAATTCTATCTTAGCCACCTATGCTTGGGGGCTAGGATCAATGTCCAACAATAAGGCAGAAGCATTGGCTTTATGGCAAGGCCTCAGGCAAGCCTAAGAAATAAACTTAGAGTCTCTAGTGGTGTTTGGAGACTCGAAATTGATCATCCAAGCCTTGAAGACCAAAAAATTGCCGTCCAACATCTTTTTAATATCAATCATCAAAAAAATCCTCTTATTAGTCTCAAATTTCAAGGAAATCACTTTCTTCCATGTTCTGCGTGGTCTAAATGAGCAAGCAGATCTGGAGGCCAATAAGGCAGCTATGTTGGACAGAAGTGTCCTGGTCGTCAATGGTAGAGAATCTTTCTGCAACATTCCTTAATGCTTTATAGAACTGGCGTGGGACCTGTATTCGGGATGTTCTCGAGCTGTTTAGTCATTTCGTGTTACTTTCTGGGCTTGGAGCCTCATCTTGTTCCCATTTCGAGCAGATTTCAGGAGTTTGCAGATTATTGGAGGCCATGGATATGCTCAGAATCTGCGATCTCTCAAAGATCGATCTTCAGGCTTCAAAAGGAGGGACGGACTACGTCCAAGCTGCTGTCTACTCTCAGTTCAAAGGTGCTGCCAATATCTCAGGAGGCTTTGGAAAACGATTTTCTGCGTTGGAGAAAGCAGTCAACAAGATCACGGGAAAGTTTAATGTCAAATAGCTCTATCCTCCACTCGCCCCATCCCCTTATGCTCTGCCATCTGATCTTTCATGCTGCTATTTTCGAAATCAAGAATTTTGAACCTGTCGGCCATGTAAGCAACTATGAAACTCATGGGATTTAGTCTGCTCATGATTTGTGAATGCAAAAGTCTAGTTATTTCTGTAATACAGCACCCGGTGGCTTTTTCACCAGTCTTTAATTAATCCTTCCCTCTGTTATGGTCTTAAAAAAAAACTTTTTAAATAAGTTATGAAATAGGTTGTAAAAATATATCATTATAAACATCTTAAGAAATAAAAGGAATCCATGACACATTTATATATATTTATGAGTATATATTCACTGTTATGTGGCTTAATAGATTTGAAGATGTAATTATTAGAGCATAATCAATAGATCAATATAAACTATAATAAGATAATAAACCAATTTGTAGAAAAAACTTGTAAGGTAGGGTGACACCATTAATTATTGTCTATCAAATCCAATGTAATCAATACAAGGAAACAAATCCACTCAGTTATACTATCTCATGAGTATTCATATGCTCACTACCCCTTATTATTATATTATGTCTTCTAACTTCCTATTGGGCATATTTATTACCCACCAACTAATAAGCGGAGCAATTCACAATACATTCATTTTAATTTTTGATATTTTGAAGTACCCCGTGTTATCATTCCTAAGTACATTACATTACATCCTTGTCCACATGTGTCATCTTCAAAACTTGTGACGAAGACATATAATGTGATCTACTAACAAATGTAGTCAGTTGGTACCAAGCACACACATCCATCCATCCTAGTGAAATGTGGACATGGGGTCCAATTTCCTCTTTGCCACCTCTGTCTTGATTATGGTTGCTCCTTTGATTCCATGTTGCATATGTGCTACTTTGATATCTCCATGGATTGCTTTTAGTTCTCCATGTGACCCCCTCCCTCCATTTTCAATCACTTCATTATATCAAAAAAAAGGTAAGGCAATGCCCCCTTCATTCTCCCACGTAATTAATAAGACCCACTTCCGAAATCAAAGAGCTAAGATCGACTAGTTTAAGGTTGGGATTGGTGAACCAAAACAAAGGGTCGAGGTTGATCTATAAGCTAGGTGATTCATAATGGATTCCTTTCTAGTTCTATGTTTGTCCATACAAAGTTTGTTGATGTTCACGATCGTGCCTTGATGACCTTTGCCTCTCATTGTGGTGTGGGTGATATACAACAACCTTAGGTATTAATTCTTCTTTCTTTGACTCTCCAACATGTTATTCCTTGCATTGTGTAGCACCTTGGTTTCTTCTTATTTTTTATGCTCTTCCTACAACGTTCCTCTAGGTGCATATGTAGACCCTTCTTCTTATTCAACGTAAAACTCTTTGTATGATGTGTTTATAGGTACTTCAACTAGTTTCTTTGTGGTGACTTCTTCACGTGCTCCCTTGGGCCTTCTTATGTAGCAAGACAAATATCCTTCAATGTGGTTTCCTTTTTCTTCTAGCAAAAGCTTAATCAATTTCTTTTGTAAATTAATATTAATTGTACCAATTGAGTCCATCCAAGGATATTCCAAAATAATATGCACCTCATCCATATCTAAATCATAAAAATATGAATGTAACACATGTTTATTCATAGTAATCTTAAAGTTATAAAAAAGAAACTTTTTTATCCTCATTTTGCGTGCTTTGAATATGTTTTGCAAGGAGCTTGCAATCTCTTAGCCAAGTCACAATTAATAAAGTTACATTGGTTACTATGATTTATACCAACAATAACAATGATATATCATTTTTGTGATTATCTGCATAGTGTAAGTCATTAATCTATTACCCATATCCAATGAGTATAACCGCAATTGATCATGAGAAATTGGTGAGTTGCAACTATAGTCATGGGATACAGGTCATAGATTAATGACTTACACTACGTAGATAATCCCAAAAATGATATATCATATGTTGGATTGCAAAAAACCCTATTCTTAAACAATAAAAAATTCTTATTAAATACATCCATGAACCTATAATAGTCATTGTATGCATGTAAGTAAGCCCTTGGTGCTCTCTTTAACTTTCTTCCTTCTATGAGACCACTTGACTAAGATTAAATTTTCATATTTTTCATCCAATAGCGCTTTAATCTTGCCTTGGTTTATAAAAAATCACCATATGACAACATATTTGCTTAAATAATAGGGTAACCAATATCTACAATTCTCCTTGCAAGATGAATCTATTGTACATATGTATTCTTCAATGGTGGGAACATCAATATTTCTTATAAAATACATATTTTGGGGAATAAAACCCACAACCAAAACTAGGGTTTTAAATAAATAACATACTTTTAAATATAGCCCCCCTTGTGCAGTGAAGGTTTTGAGGCAACAAATCTGAAGTGAATATAACTCCCCCAATTTTTCTTGGAAACTTTATTATGATTGCAATGATGAAATGTCAATGTCATTCTACATCATGGTACTCTATCAAAAGATTCAACATTGTAATTTACTTGGTCATCATTGGAAAACTATTCCTCCACTTCCCATTCTCCAATTTGGATGATTTCTTTAACTTGGCTATTTTT
>LPNX011205973.1:46402-72383 GCA_001517045.1 Pseudotsuga menziesii | reverse complement strand
GAGAGAGAGAGAGAGAGAGAGAGAGAGAGATGTTTTATCTAGGTAAGTTAATTTTTGGTAAGTACTCATAACATCATATGACACTAGTACAAACACTTTTTTGCAATAGTTTTGAGTTGGTAGAAAATAGCATAATAAAGTGTTTTAAATAAGTTACGAAATAGGTTGTAAAAATATATCATTATAAGCACTCTAGAAATAAGAATAATTCATGACACATATATTCATATATAGAGTACATACTTGTTGTTGTGTGCCTTAATAGATATAAATATGCAATTACTAAAGGATAATTAATAAATCCACGTAAAAATAGCAAGCTCTAATAAATATAATATGGAGTGAAAACACTTACGGTAGGGTAACCCCATCAATTGTTCCTTATGCAAAGAATCATTGCACAAGAAATGATTATTGTAATGGAATACTCATGTTCAAGCACTTAGTCAATACAATGGTCCACACATGTGAATTTATACTATCTCATGAGTATCCATATGCCAACTACCCCTTATTATTGTAATGTCCCCATACCCCATAATGCAAATAAATTAAACATTTTGGTTCAAGAACCATTGTTCTTCCTTCGAAACACAGTGCATGGACGTTAACAAATTATTCAACATTCATTCTCATGCTTAGAACACACTGTAAAAGTCGGTCCTCCCTTGACATATCGCTTCTGCGACCGAAAACACCTTTTCTGCACTGAACCTGTCCTTTCGCACTTTGCCCTCTGCACTCCCCTTTTCTCCTTTCCACTGTGGAATCTAGGAACCACGAGCACAAAAAACGATAGAAACATTAACCTTTTTCCCTTCGCTTTTCCGCCTTTCCACCTTCCACCCGGAACTCAGAAATCGGAGAACCAATGTTCGATGGAATCCTTTGACCACCTTTCCACCTTCCGCCCAGAACTCGAAAATCGCAGAACCAATGTTCGATGAAATCTTTTCACCACCTTTTTGCCTTCCGCCCGAAACTCGTAAATCGAAGAATCAATGTTCGACAGAATCCTTTGACCACCTTTCCACTTTCCTCCTTTCCACCTTCCACCCGGAACTCATAAATCAGATAGTCAACATTCGATGAAATCCTTTATCCTTGTTTCCGCATTCTGCCTTTCTACCCTTCCGTGCGGAACTCAGGAATCCGGAAACTTAACTTTCAACCCTAGCCTTTTTCTGCACTTCCGACTTCCGCTTTCCGGCCTCGGACTTCGAAAATTGTAAAGTTAACTTTTTCCTTAGAACTTTTCTGCACTTTTCCACTTCCGCCCTCCACCTCCTGCAAGAGGATCCCGGGGTGCGAAAACACAACATTCGGCCTTGATTCAACTGCTCTTTCCAGATTTACTCCTTCCGCCTTCCCCAAGCGGATTTCAAGGGGCGGAAATGCTAAGTCAAATGCATTTTGACTTTGTAACAGGATTTTAGCCTCCATGAACTTAGGCAAAATGCATTAAAACATACAAGGCAAATATAGATGCAAATGCAGGAACATTCATCAACAGTAACTCTACTGAAACATTAACAAGCATTCATCACATTCATAAGCATTCTACATAACTAGTATAGTCATTCATAAGCAAATACATTCCATAAACAAGAATAACAGAGAATACTTATCTTGGATGATGGAGTTGTCCTTCAACTAGCTATGTGGCTGCAAAGTTCCACCCAACCATAGGCCAGTTGTGTTCATCAATCTCTCAACACAACTGCCACCCTCGAGCTGGGCATGATTTCCACAAGGAACTAAGGAACAACAGACTCACACATAGCTATATCATAACACACAAAGTGAATCCAACCTTCAGTTGGGTTTATCAGACTGTCCAACCAAGCCAGCACCAAGTTGGGTTTATCAGGCTGCAGGCTTATAAGCCAAACACTGCCGGGTTTATCGGGCTACAGGCTTATAAGCCAAACACTGTTGGGTTTATTAGGCTTACTTAGCCAAGCGAACATATAGTTGGGTTTATCAGACTGTTCACAGTCAAGCCAACTTCCACAATAAGGACCAGCCAAGCCAACTAGCTGATGGGTTTATCAGACTGTCCATAGTCAAACCATCACAATGCTGGGTTTATGAGGCTCACTCAGGCAAGGATTACTCACAAGGCCAAAATGTACAACAAGACACAACCAAGCTAACTACCAGTTGCGTTTATCAGATTGCTCAGCCAATCCAATGTACAATTGGGTTTATTAGACTATTCACAGTAAATCCAATCTATCTTTTGGTTTATTAGGCTACTAAGGTAGTGTATAGGAAGAACTGCTAAGCTAGTGAGCTCATACACAGAGCTAAGGACACCTTCGAGAGATCTATCTAGCTGGGAATCCACATTTCCTACACACCCAACACAAGGAAGTGTCCCCTTCTCTTCTCCACAGTCCCTCGGGATACACCTTCCCTTTTAGTGCTCTTCAGGATGTGTAGAGCAGATTCACTAGCCACTCTTATCTTATTGTGAGGTTCCAAACTAGGTTTATCAAGCACATTCTATGTCTCTTCCACTCCTAAGTTCATATCCAAACCAGGGTGCACAACACAACAAACCATAGGGAAAACAAAGCAATACAGGATTCACTCTGTAACATAGAGAAAACATGTTTGCATATACAGTAGTTCAGGAGAAACACTACAGAAAAAACCCGTTCCACCACTCCAGACAGTGAACAAACACAGGATCACGCTGTGCCACAGAGAACAATCGCAACTGCGGAATCGGGAATGAACAACGTGTGAATCAGAGAATTTGTATCATCAGAATGACCACAATGTTTAGGTGAATACCAGGATGAAGGGCTGGGCATGCATTCTAGGGTTTAATTGCTTAGAAGCAAGAATGCAACTTCCCAGACTGCAGACTTGCAAGTTTTCTTAGACACACAATCAGACTGCCATGCCTTTCTCTACCCAAGGCATTAACTAGCTCAACCAACTTCTGGAAGAAATGAATAATTGAGAACATAGGAAAAAAGGTAGCTAAGGGTTCATAGGTTTTCCCATTGACATATGGTCTCACCCTATTGGCTCAGGAGTTTGACTAACTCCCCTCCCTATTCCTTGTGAAATCATGCCCCCATCCATTTCACGTTGTAGTCCCATAGCTAGCTGTGGTAGTTAGTAATTGCATATTACATGATATTCAAAATGCTCTGTGCTTGACCATCACAATGGACCATAGGCATCAACCTTGATCTCCCATACATAAAAACAACAATCAATGGCGGGGCCTTGGCCTTGAGCTCCTCGCCATGATTCTAATGCAATATATACATCACGTACAATTTCAATACCATGGGGTCAAAACCGAGGTATTACATTCTCCTCCCCCTTACAATAGCACTGTCCTCGGTGCTTTACAAAATTGAACAAAAATGGTTATGCCAATCACATGGCATCCTCTAGCTCCCATGTAGCCTCATCAGGACGGTAATGCTCCCATTGCACCTTTACCTGTGCAACAGCTCGATTCCAGAGCACTGTGACCTTCCTGTCAAGGATGTGCAATCGCTCAGTTTGGAACTCTCCCTCGGGTTCCACCTGAATGACATCCCAATTTATCACATGGTTAGGATCATGTACATATTTCTTAAGCAAAAAAACATGAAAAACATTATGAGCTCTAGTTCTAGCAAACAATGCAAGTCTATATGCAACTGGTCCTATTCTTTCAAGCACTTCAAATGACCCACAGTATCTAGGTGACAGCTTGGCACAACTCTCAAGCTTCAAGGAACTCTTTCTTTCCCTCACTCTGAGCTAAACATGATCCCCAACACTGAACTCTCTATGCACTCTATTCTTGTCTGCGTAGCTTTTTTGTCTGTCCTGGGATGCTTTCAAATTATGCCTGATCTTTCCAACCTCTTGCTCCATTTCCTTGAGCAAATATGTACCAAGCACAATCATGTTCACTGGATTATCCCAAGTCACCGGTTTCCTACACCTTCTTCCATACAAAGCTTCATATGGACTCATCTCCAAGGATGCTTGTTGTCCATTATTATAGGAAAATTCTACCAATTCTAAATAATCCTCCCACTTGGTTGGTTTGTCCATCACATACATGCGAAGCATGTCTTCAAGCACATTATTCACTCTTTTTGTCCGACCATCAGTCTGAGGATGGTAGGCAGTGCTGAAGTTCATCTTTTACCCAAATCTCCAAACAAACCCTTCCAAAAATTGGATGTAAACTTGGGATCCCTCTCAGAAACTATTGCCTTAGGAAATCCATGCAATCTAAAAATATCCTTCATGAAGATTTTTGCAATGGCATGAGTCTTATATGTGGAATTAACCGGTATAAAATTTGTTTCCTTTGTCAACTTATCCACCACAACCATGATGGAATCATGTTGTCTCCAAGTCATTGGCAATCCTGTAATGAAATCCATGGAAACAACTTCATTTCCATTCTGGAACTGAAAGGTTGCAACAAACCTGCTAGGTGTTGATGCTCAACCTTTTCCTGCTAGCATTTCACGCACTTTGAAATATACTCAACAATGCCCTTTTTTCATTCCTGGCAAAAAATAATGCTTTCTAGATGTAGCAATTGTCTTCTGATATCCTAGGTGACGAGAATATGGAGCTTGATGGATCTCATCCATAACAGTTCTCCCCAAGTCTTCTACATTTGGAATATAAATTCCGTTTTTATAAGTAAGAAGTCCATCTTCTTCCAATTTATATCCCTCATACCTCTTCTCAAGACTTTGCTGCTGCAATTTGTCCTTGATCTACACATACATTTCATCTTCAGCAGTATGATTAACAATTTGTTGTCTCAAATCTAATTGGAAAATACTAAGAGATTCCACATGCATTTCATGCACCTTCCTGTTGAGTACATCAACCACTTTATTCTATTTTCATGTTATGTGTTTGATCTCAAAATCAAATTCACATAAAAACTCCAGCCATCTAGCTTGCCTAGCATTTAGAGTAGGTTGATCAAACAAATATTTCAGACCACAAAATTTTATGCCCATTAAGTAGTGCCTCCACATCTTGGGATCATGTACTATGGCTGCAAGTTCTAAATCATGAGCGTCATAGTCCTTCTCATGATCCTTCAACTTTCTTGACTCATAACATACCACATGGTTGTCTTGCATAAGAACTCCTCCAAGTCCTTGACCGCATGCATCAGTACACACCATAAAATATTTTTCTAGGTTTGCAATCTTCAAGACTGGTGCACTTGTAAGAAGATTCTTCAACTACTGGAATCTTTCTTCACACCTTGGTGTCCATTCAAACTTTATCCCCTTATTTTGAAAAGAAGTGATTGAATGTGCGACCTTGGAGAATCCTTCAATGAACCTCTTGTAGTATCCTGCAAGTCCCATAAAAGATGTAACACCCCGGTTTTGACCCCGTTGCATTAATGTATATGATGTAAATATTATATCGAATCATGACAAGGATCTCAAGGCCAAGGCCATGTCATTGATTAATGTTTGGTATATAGGCGATCATGGTTGATGCCTATGGTTTCTATGCTAAGTCAAGCATGGTTGTAAACATCATGTAAATATGAAAATGAATGAAAACCCATAGCCAGCTATGTCAATGCAACGAATAATGAGATGGGGCATGGTTTTCCTAAGGATAAGGGGGCGGGGAATGTTAACCTTGAGCCTGCTTGGGGAAAAGGCATGTGTCATGGGGAGAACCCATCAGAACTATCAACTACCCTCTTTCTTGTCTTCTCTTCCCAACCGATTATTCTGCCAGAAGGTGGTTGAGGTAGTTATTGCTTGGAGGGGGAAGAGTATGGGCAATATCGAATTGGGCAGAGCACCCAACTTTGGAATGTCGTGTTTTGCTTGCATGGACAAGAAAACACCAGAACGGTATGCCAGTTTTGACCCACACGTTCACGTTTTGGATTGACTCTCACGATTTGACAGTTGCAGGACGTTTGGGTTCGGGAGAGGGGGATTATTCACCACCATGTTCATTTCCCAGGAGAGCAACATTGTGGTAGCAGCAAAGCTCTTTCTGTGTGTATCATTCACGTTCTACGAGTGTTTTCCCTTGGTAGGACTGTGATCGCTATGTTGCAGCGTTATCTTAAACTACAGAGTGTATGAGACCCTGTTACTCGTGTTCCAGAGTAAGCCTGTGTTGTAGTGTCTCCACGTGGTTGTTGTGTTGTGCACCCTAGTGCAGGTCTGAGCTATGTACAAGACTAGGAATGGGAGAGATGTAGAACATGCTTGAGAAACCTAGTGTGGAACCTCACGATAAGATAAGAGTGGCTGGTAAACCTACTATGCACATCCTGAAGAGCACTAGAAGGGAAGGGGTAGCCCGAGGGACCGTGGAATAGAGAAGGGGACACTTCCTTATGTTGGGTGTGTAGGAAGTGGGGAAGCCAGGCCATATAGGTCTTGTGAAGGTGTTCTTAGCTCTGTATATGAGCTCACTAGCTTAGCGGTTCTTCATGCCCATTGCCTTGGAATCCTTATAAACCCAACTGGAAAGCTGGCTTGACAGGTAGCCTGATAAACCCATGTGTTGGCTTGGCTGTGTCTTGTCATGTTTGACCTGGTGAGTAACCTTTGGCTAGACAGTCTGATAAACCCAACTGTGAATGCTGGCTTGGCTAGTTAGCCTGATAACCCAGCAGTAAGATGGCTTGACTGTGAACAATCTGATAAACCCATCGGTTGGCTTGACTAGTCCTTAAAGGTGAGTGTTGGCTTGACTGTGTTCAGTCTGTGATACCCAACTATGAGATGACTTGGCTGAGTGGCCTGTGAAACCCATCTATTGGAATGTTTTACCCTACATCTTGATAAACCCAACCGTGTTGGCTTAGCTGAGTGTTATTGCACCTTGGCTATGTATGAGTCTACTAGTGTTCCCTTATTCCTTGAGGACATCATGCCCAGCTCGGGGGTGACAGTGTTGTTGAGAGATTGATGAACACACTGGCCTATGGTTGGGTGAAACGTTGCAACGACATAGTTGGTTGCCGCCGGGACAAGTTCTGTTCAAGATAAGTGTTCTTATCTATGTTATTCTCTGTAATTGTATTTCTTGTTTTGCAAATTGCTTGATGGAATGTGATGAACATGTTGCTATGTTGAATTGATGCATTCTTCCTTTGAATAACTGCAATTATAGGCATCTATGTATGTTTTCCCATCATTGCATTTCGAACTAAGTTGCAAGGTAGATTGGCCAGAATGATAATGGCCTGAATGACCAGATCGATCAAGGAATTCAGTGGAAAAGCTGAGTTTCCTGCTAGAAATCCTCCTTTTCACAATTTTGCAGGTTTGCGGGATGCGGGATTCCATTTCGCAGATTTCCTTTCCGCAACTTGCGGGCTACGGGATGCGAGATCGGGATGTCATGATTTCCATCATTCCCAATCCCGCCATTCAAATCTCCGCGCCGTCAATCTTTACGAGATGATTCTCTGCTGTTGATATTTTTTGCGATGTGGGATGTGGGATGCAGAGAGTGAGATTGCAATTTTCTTAACTTTTGACCCCGCAATTCGGGCTTTCCGCATCGTTGATTTTTGCAGGTGGATTCTGAACCGTTGATTTGGTTCTAGTCTGCGGGATTGTTTGGGATCGTTGCTTTTTCGTAGCGTTTTCTCTCCGCCCTCTGATCTCCTCTAAGATATTTCCTTGCAGTTCGTCGAACTGATCAATGGAAGATGGGAGGGAGCGTGATAGTGTTGGAAATCTCGAGATGTGGTCACGACCATGCCTTGTGTTTCAATGAGCAGTAAAGGCTCTCGATGATTTTTTTTAAATTTCGCTTGATAATTGGGTATGGATACGTGACATTGTGGTATCAGAGCTGTGGGTTGTAGCATTGGGCCTGAACGGGCCGGGAATTAGTTAACCAAAGCCGTCGGTTACAGCATTGGGCCTAGATAGGCCAAGTGACAATAAGTAAATGGTTTCAATTTTGAATTACTGTGTGTCTAATAAATGGTGTTGATAACACATTTTGCAGAGTCATAGTATATTTTGGAAAAAGTAAGTTGTGGTTCAGCCATGAGAACCCATGATGGATATGATGCTTGGGACTCCTATGAGCATGCGCGAGATGCCATTGGGGAAAACGTCCGAGTCTAAAATGATGACATAGAGTTTAATGGAAGGAGATTCCAAGAGACACCACGAGATATTGTAGCCACGATGAGAAGCCTGATTAAATCTCAGGAAGATCAGCATCAATTGAATGCTGCTATGTTGCAGGGTTTGATAGACTTGCAAAGAAAGATAGACTCTGGACAGGGTACAGTAAAACCCAAAGGCAGTGGGAGCGGTACTAGAAGAAGAATAAGGACTGCTAGTAGCTCATCTGACTCAGAAGAAGCAAGTGGGGATTCAAGGGCTTCTTCTCGCAAGGGAAAGAGAAAGATTCACCATAGGGATTTCTCTCAGGATGAATTTAAGAATGCTAAGCCTCCTACGTTTGATGGCAAGGTAAAGACTGGACAAGAAGCTGAAGCTTGGCTTCTTGGGATAAAGAAGTACTTCCAAGTTTAGGATTATTCGGGGAACATGAAGGTAAGGGTTTCCATATTTAGTTTGATTGGAAGGGCATCCATTTAGTGGGAGCACTTCAAGCAAGTAAGGAGGATCAATGAAAGAAGACTTAAGTGGAAACGGTTCCAGAAGTATTTCAAGCAGAAATACCTCTCTGATAGGTACTATGATGACAAGATCAAAGAATTCCATGAGCTGAGACTGGGACAACAGACCATGGAAGAGTATGCGAATAGGTTCCTATAATTGTTGAGATATGTCAGGTACATCAAAGATGAAAAGGTAAAAATTCAGTGTTTCCTGAGTGGATTGCCTCAGTCTTACAAAGACAGAATCGAGTTTTATGAACCTAGAACTCTTGAAGAGGCTATTAGGAAGGCTATGTATTGCTATGAGCAAAGCAGAGGAAAACCTGGTTACCATAAAACATGGCAAGACAAGAAGAATGAGAAGTCTGACCAAAGGAATAAAGGTTTCAAACCTTCTAGCTTCAAAAATCAGCAGAGGCAACCGTCCCAAGCTGAAAAGTAGCCAGTTAGAGTGGCGGGAGGAAAGCCAAGAGATCCACAATAGATCAGAGAACCACTCCAATGTTGGAGATGTGGAGGACCCCACATGCGTAGGAATTGTCCAATCAAGAATGAGAGTGCAGGGCCAACTTACAACATTCAAGAAGCAGAAATAGTGGGTCAAGTAGCAAGGGTCATCCCTAGGATTTATGTAGCACTGGAGGACCGCCAGGAAGATCACCAGTCAACTGTGGTTGAAGTTGCAGGTAATATTGTTGAGCAATATGTTTCTATCTTGACTGACCTATTTTCACTCACATTTACATTACTCCCAGAGTAGTGGAGATTTGTGCCTTTAAGAAAGTAAAGCATAGCAAATCTTGGTTAGTTCAGCTAGCCACTGGAACTAAGAGAAAGGTTAGTGAAGTGGTGGAGTAATGTCGATTGGTTATGAATGGATTGACCACTTTTGTAGATCTGAATGTTCTACCACTTAGTTCCTATGATGTTCTCATTGGAATGGATTGGTTAGAAGCTCCCAGAGTAAAGCTTGATTGTTATAATAAGGCTTTTGAGTGCTTGGATGAAGAAGGCAACTCAAGGATTGTGAAAGGCATTCCAAAGGTGATTTCTGCGAGGTAGGTTTCAACAATGCAGTTGAAGAAGTTATGTAGGAAAGGTTTCCAGTTATATGCAGCTCATATTTTGGAGGCAACATAGAATGAGACTCATAGCTTGGAGGAATTTCATGTGCTGCAAGAATTCAGGGATGTGTTTCCTGATGAGATTCCAAGGCCTCCTCCAAAGAGGGACATTGATTTCACAATTGAACTTATGCTAGGAGCAGCACCAGTGTCCAAGACACCCTACATAATGAGTATACTAGAAATGCTAGAGCTAAAGATGAAACTACAAGAGTTGTTGGAGAAGAATTATATCAGATCCAGCGTGTCTCCTTGGGGAGCACCAGTTTTGTTTGTAAAGAAGAAAGATGGTACACTCAGATTGTGTATTGATTACAGACAACTGAACAAAGTCACAGTAAAGAACAAGTATCCTTTTCCTAGGATTGATGATCTCTTTGATCAAATGAGAGGAGCAAGGGTATTTTCCAAGATTGAATTGAGGTCGGGTTACCATTAGGTGAGAATCAAGGATGAATAAATTCATAAGGCAACATTCAGGACAAGGTATGGACATTACGAGTTTGCAGTGGTACCATTGGGTCTCACAAATGCACCGGCTACATTTATGTGCCTTATGAATATTGTCTTCAGTAGGTATTTGGACAAGTTTGTTCTTGTTTTCCTTGATGACATTCTTGTTTATTCTAAGAATGAAGAAGAACATGAAGAGCATTTGAGATTGACATTACAATTGATTAGGGAGCATCGGTTGTATGCAAAGCTAAGCAAGTGTGACTTCTATAGAGATATAATTCATTATTTGGGTCACATTATCTCAGAAGAGGGTATATCTGTGGACCTTGAAAATACTGAAGCCATTATGAATTGGCCTACTCCAAGAAATGTGACAGATGTGAGATCTTTTATGGGACTTGCAGGATACTACAGGAGGTTCATTGAGGGATTCTCCAACGTTTCACATGCCATCGCTTCTTTGCAAAAGAAGGGGATAAAGTTTGAATGGACAGTGAGGTGTGAAGAAAGCTTCCAGCAGTTGAAGAATCTTCTCACCAGTGCACCAGTATTGAAAGTTACAGACCCGGAGAAATATTTTGTGGTGTGTACCGATGCATGCGGACAAGGGCTTGGAGGAGTCCTTATGCAAGACAACCACGTGATATGTTATGAGTCCAGAAAGTTGAAGGAACATGAGAAGAACTATGCTACTCATGATCTAGAACTTGTAGCCATAGTGCATGCTCTCAAGATGTGGAGGCATTACTTGATGAGCAGAAGATTTGAGCTAAGGATAGACCATTGTGGTCTGAAATACTTGTTTGATCAGCCTCCTCTAAATGCTAGGCAAGCTAGATGGTTGGAGTTTTTATGTGAGTTTGATTTTGAAATCAAACACATAAAAGGAAAAGAGAAGAAGGTAGTTGATGCACTCAGCAGGAAGGTGCAGGAAATGCATGTAGCATCTCTTACACAACATAATTTCAACCCAAAATTCGACACCTTGCATGTCTGAAATTCGACACTTCTTAGTCGCATCTTCGACACATGCACTTTTTTTTTTGTCGGTGGCATAGCGTTGGATATTCGACATGATACCTAAGTCTGTCGAAGATCCGAAGCCACAGGGTGTCGCCTATTCGACAGTTATCTGTTTCAAAGTGTCACTAAAAACTTGCACAAACCGTCGAATACCCGACGCCTACCGACACTTGAAGGGTCGGTCTTGCGACAGGCTGAAGTGTCGTAGTCACGGCCACACTGTCGGTGTTTTTTTCAAAAAGCATCAAATATCTGACGCCTACCGACACTTGAAGGGTCAGTCTTCCAACGGGCTGAAGAGTCGAAGTCATGACAATGTCATCAGAGTTTTCATGAAAGCATCGAAAAATCGACGGGAAAGGTGTCGGAGGTTTAATAAAAAGCATTGTTTGAGCGTTGGCTGAAGGTGTCAGATATTTAACAAAAGCGTTGGAACACCGTCGAAAAAGCGATGCCTTGTGGTAGATTTAACAGAAAAAAAATTGATAGGTTTCCATTCAGAAAGCGGTGTAGTGTAGTTCACTTAAACATGTAGTAACAGTGGTAACATTTGAATGTCTTGAATGCACGAATCTTTTGTGATATTTTACAAGAAGATGGGAAATTTCAAGATGTTTTACTTGTACCTTATCTGTCTGAAAAATATGAATTCCATCTATCAAATGACACACTCAGGCCATGGTAAGCAAGTTATCTTCACCAAATACTTAATAATTATTTCAGATTCAATTGATGGTTCAAAGATTTCACTTGGAAAAGTTGATCACAAAAATAAATTGTATGTTTTTTCAAAGTTTTTGCTTAAAACTCCTACTTTAGCTTTGTTAATGAATTCTAATGATGTTAGTAAGTTATGTCGTGATATGTTTGGGCATATTAACTTACGTTAATTGCATCAATTAATCAAACAAGATAGGATAATGGGGTTGCCACCTATATCCTTCTTAGATGGAGTTTGTCCAATATATACTCTCGGTAGGCACCTTGAAGAGAGATTTGAGAAAGGAAAGGCTAAGAGAGCCACATCACTTCTTGAGTTTGTGCCCAGTGACATTACTAGTCCCTTTCCTCACCTATCTATGAATAAATAAATATATGTACTTACTACTAACCTTCATTGATTACATCTCTATATACACAGGGGTCTACTTCTTAAAACACAAAGCTGATGTGTTTGCTTGTCTTCGAGATTTTAAAGCTCTTGCAAAGAAACAATCTGGTAAGGGAATAAATATCCTTCACACGGATAATGGTGGAGATTATTCCAATAAATATGTAAATAATATATATCCTTTTCATTTACAGTTCTTTACCTGAAAACTCTTACGAAATATCAGTATGGTATGCTTCTATATATCTTTTTCATTCTAAAGCACACACTCTGCCGGTGATCATTGAATTTTATGCATCAAAATAATCTAATTAGTGTTTTAGATATGACAGATTTTCACTCAACATGTCCAAAATGAGTGATGATATAGAATCATTTTGTCAAACATATAAATAAAATGCATGCTCAATTCCAAGTCAACCGAAGGACTAAAATGTAAAATATAAGTAGTTTGTGGATGCCAAATGGAGATATAAATCACTTGAGAAGAACTCAGGACATTATTAAGGATAGAAAAATAATTTAGTTGTCAATTAAAGATAAGGGCCAGAGAGAAGTTTTGTTATTTACAAAGAACTTCATAAATGCAATAAAGGATACCAAGGAGTGTTATGAAATGGTGCAAATAAGAGTCTTAGATGGCATAAAGTCCAATAATGTTGAAAAATGTGACACTATGAAGAAAGTATTAGTTTAATTGAGTAGAATGCTAGAAGGATATATTGAGATTACGCATGAGATTCCAAGCAGTTTTCCTCCAAAGAGGAAGATTGGGAACAAGATAGACATAATTAACTCATCCATGTATGTACATGCTTCAGTAATTACTCTTCTTCATATTACTCCATTTATCCTTCAAGTTAAATGGCATACACAACTTGTCAAGTATTGGTTTCCCATGTTCCAATATCCATTTCTATGGGATTACATTGGTTATATAATTGGAAATATGATCTGCATACTTTTCTTTGTGAAGAAAAACTTCCCTCAAAATGAGCCAGTTGGATTCTAGCATATTACTGAGTTTTTTGCTAAGCTGGAAGGGCTGTTTTTTAAGAACGTACATGGAAATCAAAATTCTCACCTACAATGGTAGATGCATATAATTTTAAATATTCATCATGCATGGAAGTCACACATTGCAATAGTACAATGATCACACAGTGCAATAGCATACAAGCATCAGATGTGCCACACCCCTGTGTAATAGCATATCGTGCACAGACCTAGAAAACACCACTAACTTATACAACAAATTTACAAAAGATCAAAGGTATGCAAGCTTTACCGATGGACCAGCTAGCAAAGAAGTTCCAAAATCTGCAATAGAAACACAACCTCCAGCACAGAAACCTGCAACAAAATGTTCATAAAATGCCATCAATATTTTCATAAGATTCCTTAAGAAGCAATCATGTGCCCAATTGAATAAGATGGACTGTATGCTGACCTGTTGATTGATCATCAATGAGGAAGTCTCCCATATCAAACTGAAGGAAATAACAAAATCGATTTATTAGAGTATATTAATCCCATGACATACCTACTAGTAACTATGACTCATACAAAGAACATGGTATGCATGTGTTTATCGTTAAATATAGTCAATCTTAAACTTGTAAAACTAACATGATTCTATTACATACCTTCCAGTAACTCTTTTTCAGGCCATGGATACCTCCAAGGATAATTTTAGGGGCGAATTTTAGCCCAGTGGGCTATTTTTCCATGTTTTTCTCCGAAAAAAGATTCGCCATTTTGCATTTTTGAAGCCCTGTTTCACCCAATTTTGATGGGGTAAATTTTTTTCACCCTAAAAATCACCAAATTATTATATAAACGATATAGAACCCTTGGAAATTAATTTTTTTTTTGAAAAATATCGCAAATCATTTTATAGTTGGCGTTTTAAGAATTGGTAATATTCACCAACATTTATACACTTTTAAATAAGTATGGTTCCTTAAAATCATCCCTGGATACCTCTAGAAGATTGCCTGAAAACAACAAAAATAAACAGTTTTTATAACTTAAGCATTCAAACAATGCCTTCCAGAAATAAAGTAGCAAATAGATCTTTATTTTTTTAAGCATATCTCAATACTTTGTTACCATAACAATATACTCATGCGGAATAATAGGGAAACAACGCTTCAGATACAATTTTCCTCACAAGTCTATCTATCTTTTTTTGTCTTTTGACCTTTCATATTCCCATCAAACTCAAATGCCTATCATATTTCTTGTAATGAAATGCCTACATTTAATTTTGTTGTCCTAGCTATATGGAATTGGTAAAGTATTACCAAGGGGCCAGTTATCATGATAAATCAAACTATTTAAGGTAATTGTTTAGATCAGATAGAAAAAAGTTCGCCTCAATGTATGGTAATCATCATCATCAACTAAATGTATGTGTGTGCACATGCATAAATACCCAATACACAGCTCAATCAAACAAAAGAAAACGTAATTATACCTTGATTTGTGGATCTTCACACAGTCTTCTTATGCTTTACCTTTCAAAACATCATTCAACATGCTTCATTTGTTGTCCTGTTGCAATAGTTTCATGTTAGGACCCATCAAATAAATTTATGTTTGTTTATGAAAATAACAAAACCAATCTAAATAAATACAATTCTATTACAATGTAAATTACAATACTATTCGACTATTCAAGTAAATTAATTGTTAAGAATAGATCACCTGATAAAACATGGATAACCAAAAATACTATGTATATAAGGCCATCGATCTAATCAAAACGCCATTTCTTGCCTCTTAACTATGGAAATGTTTCTCAACGCTATATGTAACAAGTTCCAATGGAGGAGTCAAATAGCAATGGTGAAAATTATACACTAAAATTATAGAAATAAATGTTTTTTAATGTATTCTTCTATGCCATTCATTGAGATCCTCTATGTTTCGAGAATAATTTAATATTCTCTACTAAACAGGACCAACCACGTGAAGGTGGAAGCTCTTATGGCCACTCCCCCCCCCACATCACTCTCAACTCCCCAAACCCAATGCATCTACTTGCAAATAACAATTTATTTCACTATTTCATAATCCAAATAACAATGCATTTACAATGCATCTACTGCAAATTATTTCACTCAATAGTTGAAAGATGCTTTCATTAAATCATTCTTTAAATCATTCATTAAACCATTCAATCATTCAATAGCTGAAAAAACTAGTCATTAAACCATTCATTAACTCATTCATTAAAACATTCATTTAGTCAATGGCAGAAAAAAATAAATAAATTAGTAAACCATTCATTAAAGCATTCATTCAAACATTCATTCATGAAACAGAGGAAAAAACCATTAAATGTTTTTTTTTTAATTAATTTATTTTATTTATTTATTTTTTTAAGTAAGAATTACTCAAAATTTGTTTAGTCACTTCCTTTTTACTTTTCTTCTCTTTAAATATTTAGTTAGAGTCACATCTTCCGGAATCTGATCATCGGTATCCCTACTAGTCTGCTCGCAAGGTTGAACTTCAGGCGAGGGGCGATGAATTTCTGCAATAATGTCAAAATCTTTCATTAATATATTTATATTTTGATAAATACAAGTAATTCATTTAAAAAAACATTATGAATGTGTGTTTTTACATTCCGTGGGCACATCAACATGTTCAACATTATCTCGTACAGGCCCAACCTGTTCCGTGTTATCTGCATCTACATGCTCTGCAGTTGAATTGTGTAGAATTAGAATTAATGTTCATCATCTGCAATGGTCTATAAAAAACAGTAGCACATTAATAAATTCATTACCAGGATGAGAAGCATGATCTTTGTGGTGTTGGTCATGTACATCCTCGACATGAACCAGATCATTACTTTCCTGCACAAAAATGAATAAATAATTTATGTTAATTTATTTATAAGGAACAAATTGCATGAGCATTATTAAATTATCATTAAACTATACATTTTTTACATACCTGGGCACCAGATGGATCAGCAGAAGATCGTGCAGTATTCCCAGACAAGCTTCTCTGGTGTTCAACAACAGCATCAAAGCCCTGTTCGAAGAGAAGCTTCATGTAATCCGCACTGGGCAATTATTTGAACCGGTAGGCCTTCATATTTGCATGATGTCATTAATTTTACATTTTTTGACAGAACAAAACAAAAATAATAATTTGTATGATATTTGGATGCAGATTCGGGTTTTGCGATACTTACATATTGGGCCACCAAGTTGGAGTAACCACCAGGCCCAAGCTTGTGTTGGCCAATTTTTTCAATTCTTGCCTTGGTGGCCTTAGATGTGTCTGAGATCCTAATTAAGTTTTTAAATACATTAGTCGATGTACCAAAATTGATATAAAAACTAGTAATAATAAGGCTTACCACTACATTTTGGAATGTAATGCATACCTCCCTGTTCCACCTGGTGGTATCTTTCTTGATTTTGTCAGGCCCTTCTCTTTTCCATCTTCCACTAGGGCTTTCTACTCCATAGATGGAATGATTGGAGGGCGCTCATACCTAGGGTTCTTTTCTAGGTGAACCCTATACTGGTATCGAACAATCTTCAGATGTTTTTCCAACCTTCTGTAGAACCTTCGATGTATCGAAGGTATCTTTTCTGAACAAACTAACCAAGCAATTAGTCAGATCATCCTTTAAAGCTTTTGGATGCTTGTTCCACATTGTGCGGATGGTGGGCCCGAATATCTCCAAGGCCAAATCATTCATACGTTTATAAAATATATCATTTCCTGCAAAACATTAATTCCATCATTAGTCAACATTAAAAAATATTATCGGTATATTAGACACAAATTATAAAAAATAAATTGAACAATCTATAATGACCTGGAATCCTCTCTATCTTTATTGGAACCAGTTCTTTATTCACCAAAAATGTACACACTATTGAACCAGTTCTAGTCACACGAGAAGATCCAGGAAATGCTTCCACATCTCTATCTAACCTTGCATCCACCCCTTCTTCTGTAACATCTGTTGTGGGTGGGGCAACATCGGCTGCACCCTTCACTGCC
Organism: Pseudotsuga menziesii; assembly: GCA_001517045.1. NCBI lineage: Eukaryota > Viridiplantae > Streptophyta > Pinopsida > Pinales > Pinaceae > Pseudotsuga > Pseudotsuga menziesii. The sequence continues at coordinate 55,000 of LPNX011205973.1, read as the reverse complement.
CTCGGGGGTGTCATAGAGCGTGTTGCCGACTGTTCAGTGGACAATATGGGAGTAGTATGTGGTGTACGTGGAGTGGTTTGGTCACTAGGACCAAAATTGCCTTGACCACCACTGATAATCTCCATAGCGCGCTGTAAATTCAAACCATTGTATTACAAGTTCAATAGCATATAAAATCAAATATTATAAAGTTTTTATAAATGAATTTACATTATTATTTGATACCTTACGTCCACTTGTTCGAGCCCTTCCATTAGTGGAACTGCCAATGTCAGACGAATCAGTTCCTCATTTTTTTTTTCCCTTGTCTTTTGTAGCACCCTCAATGGGTCTGCAGACTCTCTAATTTCACTATCTTTCATCAACTGGGAGATCTCATTCTGTAAAGAGTTTTGAGATGTTGTTTCATAAGCCGAATCTCCTGTCTACAATTGAAATATATAAAAAATTGCTTAGTCTTTGAAGCAATAGTGTGCGCAAATAATTATATCAGGGATTACATCTAGGATTACCTGACGCCTAGACAAGGGTGTGGTCTGATCAACAGATGGGGATTTACCTTGATCAGCCACCTGCAAAAGAAGTAGAGAACATTATCACAATGAACGCAATATGTAACAGCTAACAAATACAGAACAAAAATAAACACTGCGGCTACATGTTTTATATGTGTACATTTTTGAAGTATTTAGAATGTGGAATTACATTTAGGTTTACTGGTTTCCTCGAGGCTCCAATCGTCTTATTAACAGCTAGGGACTTTCCCCTGTCATTCTGCAAAAAAGGTAGACAACATTACCATCATGAACACAAACATAAAAACGAAAGAATACATAATAAAATAAACATTATGCGTCGTGATATACATGTTTACGATTTTAAAGTATTTGAAATGGAGAATTACATTGATGTTTGGCTGTTGCCCTGATGTTGTAGTTGGTTGAACAATAGTCGGTTGGCTTCCCTGATCAACACTCTGCATGGAAAATCGATACTATTATATAAATGAACCTAATATACTAGTGAAAATACATAACAACGTATCTGTATGTCCATCCTAAATTTAATATTACATTGACAATATCGATGTATACCTGATACCTTGACTCGGGTCGATAAACATCTACGGAGATGGAGGTGCCCCTGAGAGAACCTTGCATAAAAAACATACTAAAAGTTACATAAGGAAACATGAAAAGTAGAAAATTACAATTATATGCTAACGAAAAGTCCTATAGATGTTAAAATAATTAATAAAAGGGTGGTTAAATTGTTTGTTGTACCACAACCATACTAACAGTGTTTGTATCTACACGATTCAAATTGTAATCAATAAGTAGTTATTCACTAGCAACTATTGATTTAATTGCAAATACAAAGACACGGTTTCCTTCACGTGACTCGAATATGCAGTTTGGTTGCTTTAGTGTAGACCCTGGTTGTGTACTGTTTATAAACCCCACAATATTATCAGTTGTTTTTGGCCTTTCGTCCATGTACAACGTTGCTCCTTTATTTTGAGTTTTGTCTTTCAGTTGTATATAATTCGCTGACAACCCATATCTATGCATACTTTGTGTATATTAGACCAGGTGCATCCAATCATTGTAGTTGTAACAGGGTCCAACATACTCCATCAATTCTGTACATCTACAGTATCCAACCTTTATGCCGTCCATGCAAAACAACCCCAATCCATGCAATGACGATGGTTCAATTCTATATATCCTCTCATTCACACAAAAATTAGTGTTTACTTGAGGAAGATCACTAGGCACCCATTGTTTCACTAGGTGTTGGTACCTTAAGGGCACGTCGATGTATCCCACTGTCTCATCATCATAGGAACATGACCCCCCTCCTTTGAGAAAAAAATTCATGCATTTGTTGAATTTTCTTCTGATCTTCAGACATCCAATTTATCTAGACCTTGTAGACCTACTGGCGCCCTATTGGATGTCTCACTTTCCTCTAGCCTTCCTAAACTCCCTTCACTGGAGGAAGACAGGTCTGACAAATACCTGTTTTGTTCTACCTGCACCATGGCCGAATTTTTTTTTGGCATTAGCATAGCAAAATACCAACAAAAAAACTTGGAAAGACTTATAAGCAAGAAAACTTGGAAAGACTTATGAGCAAAAAACTTGTTAAAGAAAAAGCTTGTCAAGAATGAGTTTGATTAATAGGTGTGGGAATTTGGTAGCCCTAAAAATTCTAATGTATGCCCCTCTTTTAGTTACATACAAGTCTCCATTCTCACTTATTGCTTGCATTGCCTTTTCCTAACATGAAATGGGTAGGATTCATAAGCTTCATATGTATGCTTGTGGCCATTGTACTTTGGCCTTTCAATGTTGTCAAGCTTGAGACGATTTGTTATGCATATGCATCAAATATAACACTGCAATTTATGCCAATATATGTCTGTACAGGGCCTGGAGGTTCTCCTTTAATGGACTATCTCCTTCAAAGAACATATATTCACATTCATATACATTTACTTTAGATAGAAGTGATACGGAGTTGGTATGTTGGTCACTTCCATCAAAAAGCATCTTTGATATGAGTTCCTTTTTCAAGGAATCTTGATTAAATTCCTCTTCCAAACTTCTAGCTGGTCACTTTTCCACTCTACATTGGCCCAATTATTCATTTTCTTGACCACTCCTCTCTCCTTACTCTACACTCATTGTTGTAACCTTTACTTTTGATGGTTGTAAGTGGTTTTTAGTTTTCCCATGAATGATGTTGTGATGTTGTAGATGATTATTGATTTTACCTAAAATGTTTTATGATTTTTTCCATCTTTGCTAGGGTGCACATACTTGTTGTTTATGGATTTTTTTCCTTGAAAGCTGAAGGGCCTAAATGTGCCCAGATCTCATCTAGGACCCTTTAATGAGTCATAATAACAACTATTGTTATAGGATTTTATTCTCCAAATGATACACCAAAACCATACTTATCGGTTAATATTTGTGTATGGATGTTTTTCTGATCTCTTCGATAATTTATCATACTAATGGGATTGTGACTATCAAGTAAATGCCTTATTTGCATATTGGCAATCCTACAACAGTACACTGGAAATTATAAAAAATTCTAATGTATGCCCTAAAAATTCGTATCTATGTCCCTCTTTTAGTTACATACAAGTCTCCATTCTCACTTATTGCTTGCATTGCCTTTTCCTAACATGTATTGGGTAGGCTTACAAAATATCATGTTATACATGGGCACTATGATATGCTCACAAATATTTATATAATGTATTATAAATGTGTGTTCCTAAAGAATTTGGCAATATACATGGATGGGAACTATGCTTGGTCACCAATGCTTTCACATCTCTGGAAATATGTTTGAAACATACATCACATATAGCAAGTATGATGACATGTAGAATGTTGGAGCGATTATGGTGGTTGTGTATTTGGATATGTAGGTGTTCTTATTACTGGCCTACCCCCTTTTCAACAATAATATTTGTAGATTTAATCAAGTGTATTTCTATATACAATATATAAACATATATAAAACATATAGAATAATCCTTAATCGATAAAAATATTACAATGAGCCTCGTGACTCAGACTCAAACTCGGCCGAGTCAATCGAGTTGACCCCCAACCGAGTTGACTTGGCCTTTGAAACGATTTGAGTGACAAGTTTGGTACCGTACCAAGCAAATCAAGGTATGACTGAATGGATTGGTAACAAAATGGTCATTTCGTCCCAATCTGTACTAAATCGACCAAGTGAATCTGGGATTGCATAGGTCACACACATGACACTTAAATTTAAAAAAAAAAACCTAGAAATATAAACATCGAGACTCTAAACCTACTTCATTGTCGAGTCAATTAGCTTTGTAGGATTCCTATACATCATAACACTATTTGGAGTAAACACACAACTTGCTTTGTAGGCCCTAGATGCCACCTATGTGCAAAATCGTCAATCTATAAAGCAGCCACCAAATACAAAACGTTCTTCACAAAATAGGGCATGAACCATGTGCACAACCTTCCAAGTGGACCAACTCAATGAGTAACCTCCAAGCATGTAATATCTCTCATGAAATGGTGTATAAAAGAGTGTAAGCATGCTTCAAATGATGACTTTCTCCTTTGGTAGGGCTGAACACTACCCTTATGCATGTGTCTCCAAGGGTGATGTTCCTCAAATAGTGAGAGAATTGAGAGAAGGCCTTCCTCTAACAATAAACCAGTACACCAAGGTGAATTGGCCCTCTTTAGGGCTTCCATTTTATGCATAGGGGCCCTTAATGCAGAACAAAATTGGTATTTTAGGGCCAACTGGAGTTGTTACTTCTCTTGTGCACAGGTCGAGAGATTTTTAGGGTTGTTTTGTGACCTACGGTTGCAAGGAAAGCGACCAAAGACTATTATTTGCTATTGATCTCCTTCAAGAGACTGCCAAGAATCACCTAAAGAACAATCCAACTTGGTTTATAGGGTCTGAAATTAAATGATATTTGTTTTATTAGGTTTGTTTACCCCCCTTTTGTGGAGAAAAAGCACCCAGAATTCATGATACTGCTATAAATTGTTGTTTAGGAGGTTGGAACAACCCTTATTTATTCCTAGAATGAAGGTTTGAGGCTGTTGGAGTGCCCAGGCCTGCTCTTTATGTCCATATCTGTGCCTAGAATTGTTTGTTAATGTCATTTCAACCCTCAAATTCAACCCAACATTTCTCAAAGCCTGTTTTTTCCGTTGTTCGTCACTTTTCATAGGGCTATTCATGCCTAGAACTGCCTTTTAACCCTCCAATTTGGCCCAGATTTAGAAGTACGCCTGTTTGGTGATGTATAAGTGCACAAGGGTGCCCAAGATGCTGAAATAGGGTTGCTTCATACCCTTTTTTACTGTCAAACATGTTTGTTTGTGCCCAAAATTCATGTGGATGTTGCTATAAGGCATATGAATGAGACTTTAGGGTTGATTTCACCCACAAATTTCTCATTTTCACAGCCATAATTGCAAAGACCGCATCCTATTTCCATTGATCATCATCTTTTATTGCTGCAATGTGCCCAGATCTGAAAGTTGGCCTAATTATAGCTGATTTGAGATGCTTTACTGTTTGTTGTGATCTTCAGAATGCTCCCAAAGTGCTCAAATTTGTCCCTTTGATGCTCATACTTGATTCTAGAGTTGTTTATGCCCATAGGAATGACCAACATTGCTCCTAGTGTGCTCATAATTGAAAATGAAAGGGCTCACTGCTGTTACACTCCATAAACTGTCCAAATTTCAAAATCAACTCAGAACTCCTTGTTGTTGGGGGCTTTGGAGTGGGTAAGAAATGTTGCCTTGTCAGTGCAATGATTCTTCCCAATGTTTGATAGTTGCCCTATGATTGCCATCTATAAGCCACTATTGTGGTTTCATCATTGCTCCCATTCAAGAACAAAAAAGTAGACATGACTTCTCTCCCTACATTAAGTCCACGTGCACATAATGACTAGCTTTGGTACTTCCTAACTTATCAGTATTCCTTTTGACAACAAAAGTGAAACATGAAACAATATCCTTACTTTCAGCATCTTGCACAGTTGATGGCTTTGATCGAAATGTATAAGTACTTTGTTTCCAAAGTAAATATTTTGAGACCTATGAATGAGGGGGGGCGAGATGAATGGTTGAAGGAATCCAATGGAGGATGAATTGATGCCCTGTTCTGCCTACCCAAAGGTCCTTTAAGTATTGGATGAATACAGTATCAAATATGTGGTATAAACCTCAATACATCCCTAAACTAAGATCTATGGGTATATTTTTATTATTATTATTGCCCATTGATAGTTATTTCCATTCATTTATCAAATTATGCATGGATTATGGTGTGTTTTATTTCGTGAATTGATATTTCTAGAGTAGGGATTCTTTACTATTTATAGGCTATTGAAGCAATGCAAAGGTGAAACTATTTTTTATCATCACCATTAATGACTCGTTTATAGGCATTATCGAGGTTCTCCTTGTTAGGTACCACATGTACCTTCTCTTATCCCCTATCTTTTGAAGGGTTGAAGGTATTACAAAAGCTACTGGATCAACGAATGGAAAAATATAGTATCCCAAACTGATATTCTATTGTTTTGATAGTATGTTTGTAGGTTCGGTGCTTTAGTTATGCTAGATTGACAAAATAAAAGTTGCATTCAAAACAATGTCATGCCAAAAGGCCCTATACTATAGTTATTTTGGAGAATAAATAGGAAGAAGACTGTCAGTGAGAGAAGGCACACATACCAATAATAATAATTTTGATAGTACGTTGAGATATGTGAGGCATGCAAACAATGCATGTAGGGGAAGATGTAGGTACAATTATCAAAATAGTTTATTTAGTCAAACTTATTACCTTTCTTTTTTGCATTGACTTAGCCACTTTCAATTCACTAACTCTAAAATAGCTAATAAGTGTTGGCTAATAATGGTGACGATTCATGGTATTATGTTTCATTAGGTTGCAACATCGCAAACTTGTGAAGCATAATACCATGAATCTTCACCGTTTCTTGGCTGAACACTTGTTATATTTTGTGAGATATAGTTCATGTAGACAGAGCTCTTGAACTCTGTCCTCATGGACAGTTTTGTTCGATGATGATATTTACAGGTACTTAGAAAAAAAATTAATATTTTGAAAAAATAGTTATTGTAAGTGGATTACTTCATTCAATCACTTAGTGAAAATATTTTTTATAGTCCAAGCTCTCATGATGTTTAGAGCTTGGGAATTACTGGGTTAGGTTCGAGTTGCTTTCTAATATAAGGTTTCTATAATAAAACACCTTAAATAAGAAATCCATAACATTTGGCAGAATTCTGGAAAACCCCTATTGTCGCTACAATTTGGAAAATACTAGGTTAGGTTCGAGTTTCTTTCTAACCTAGGACTTTTATAACGATCTTGAATGATATAGGGGTTAGGTTCAAGTTTCTTGCTTGTAAAAAAATATGGCTTGGCAATCTTGCTCGGGGCAGCGACCGATTTTCATCCTTCTCCACCGGACCGAGCATACATGTGAGCAGAAAAACTCTATCTATCGTGGCTAGGGTGGAACTCGAATCCTTCTCTAAACCTCTCTTAAGCATCTCATTTGGGTGGGGTCGGCTTAATAGGTTATTTGGGAACCGATTGCTGAGATAACTCACATAAAAACAACCAAACTAGTTTGAATGCGACCCAAAATGTGGTGGGTTTTTCCACTAATTGTAACGCTCAGGCTGGCCAGACTTCAGAATCCATATCAGCCAATATGGGTTAAATGCGGGTTAGCTGAAACTGTCAAATTGGGTCTATCATTAGCTGATCAATGTAAATTCATGCACAACGAAGAAAATCCATGTTTGAAAGCTGATAAAGATAACAAAACTATCTAATCTATTCCTACTACCGGGGGATCTGTTGAACGCACCATTGAGGCAGAATACTCCAAAATCCTTTTTCCTTTATTGCTTTCCTCTAAAAAAAATTCATAGTTGAATTTAGATGCATTACAAACAAAGGTTAAAAAAGGAAGGATTCAAGTTGGTGAAGAAGCAGGCAGTATAGATAGAGACCCTTTGGGTTGTTGGTAAAAGTAAAGCAATCAAGTAGGCAAGGTATATAAATGAGGTGTCTAATTTCTCACCCACACAAGATCCCGTTCACGATAACCGAGTGAGAAGGAACACATCACCACTGGACGAGAGAGTGAGGACCATCCGAAGCTGTAAAAACAGGGGTTTTCTTTATCAAAAGCCTAAATTGAGAAGGCGGGATTGAAATGTACCAACCCTGCACAACCTGGGTCTAAGCCTGCTCTATTAGCCTCTGCATTTCCTCTATTGGCTAAGAAACCCTAGAGATTTGCAGGACTATCTTAAAAAATTAAAAATAGACATGAATTAGGGCACGATACTCACAATTTTGGGATGTATTGTCTCGACTGACAATTGGCCTCCTTGTCCGCTACAAAATCACAATCCACTCTCCTTAGTCTTCATGGCCGGTCCAAATCGTTGCTCCCACTGATATTGTTCTCCGGCCAAGTTGCGCAGATTGACCCTTGATCACTGAACGACCAACACCCGACGAGATGCACAACACAAAGGAAGAAGCTTTCTCATGATCACTGTGTTGGAATATATTAAACCCATTCACAACTTAAGATAAAATAATTAATCATTATTTGATTAATTATTCACCCACTAGCTTAATTAGTTGGCATCCACTTGTACCTTAAAGTCAATACATGCCATCTATATCCTAGGAATGATTTATTTCCAATTCTGGGTTGATCTTGACCACCTTTTGACCATCCAGAATTAGTATACATGACTTTACAGCAGATTCTGCTTTATTCTGCTTTGTCAACTAGGAAACTGGGAGCTTTTGTTTCTAAACCATCCTCCATTAGTTTTTCTCCATTTTCTAGGATTAGCATGTTATTTCCATCTCCTTAACAACTCACTCATTGCTTTTGCCAACTCGTGAGGTCCTTGATAGATTTGGTAAGTGCTTTATCCACCTATGGGGGTTTGCTATATTTTGGTAAGTCAGCCTTTTTGAGCTTTATGA
>LPNX011205973.1:8902-43902 GCA_001517045.1 Pseudotsuga menziesii | reverse complement strand
GGTGAAGATGATGATGATAATTATGATTTTGATGACGACGATGATAACGATGATGATAATTATGATTTTGATGACGACGATGACAATGATAATGATGATGAAAATGATCATGAGGATATTTACCTTTCATTAATTATATTTCATCATCTTCTTCATCCATGTCATCGTCTTCTTCATCCAAGTCATCATCTGCATCATCAGATCCAGAGTCAACATTGTAAGGGTTGGCCATACCATCATCATCATCATCATCATCAGTTATGCTCATCATGTCATCGTCGGTATAACTTTCATCGGCATTGTTGGATACATCATTGGATTCAACTGTTTCTTGGAGTACATCTTTTGCTGGATGATCATCATCATCTAACTCATGTTGATCATGCTCTGTATCATCATATCCTTCTTCCAAAGAACCCTCTTCATTAGCATCGTCTAGGTTATACTTTGCCGAACTTCCCCTTGGATCGTGTCTCACAACAAATGACCAGCCCGCTTTACCTGGAACCTCTGAGTAAAATACTTGTTCACATTGGCTTGGAAGAACATAGGGCTCCGTTCCTGGCTCAAACAACCTTGTGTTTACCATGGTAAATCCATTATCATGTTCAATAATAGTTCTATCAGGATCATGTTGATTCAATCATAACCTATACCATTTGACAACGAATAGAACTACCTTAAAGGATTTAAAGTCACACTGTATAATATCTTCCAAATACCCATAGTATCGATTTTCTGAGACTTTTGGATGTCTGTCAGTTCTAGATGAAACATTGGTAACCTCAAAGACAACATATATCCCAGAATCCGATTTTTTCTTTGTTTCATCCAATTTTTTGATCCGATATCTACCTCCATTGCAGACCATAGCCTTATGGTGTTTTACCTGCACTAAGCAATACACGAAAAGATTACACAACCATTCAGTCCTTATGCAGCAATACATGGAAAAGAAGAACATGTACGTCAAAATGTAATTTGCAAAATAAAAGATTTAGAGGGATTGATTAATTATATGCTTGCCATTTTATCTTTTACACAATATGCCAAATCGATTTCCCTTTCTATTATATTTCTATCTCCATTGCGTTGTGCTGCTTTTACCAATGAAGCCACACCTTCCCATTATATTCCATAGCCCGATTGTTCGCATAGTTCAATCCATACCTTCATCCATTCAATATTGTTTGTGATGTATAAATGAATTGCATCCCATTCTTGAGCAACTATTTAATGTCAATAACCAATGAAATGAAAGAAAGGTGTAAATCTCCTGAACAAAGTATATGCTCTTAATTGAAGAAATTATGACTAGAAAATACAATTAGAATATGAACGATATAATAAACATCCACTAGCTAATAATTACCTTTCATCTTCCTCAATCTACCTTTCCCCTTCAATTGCTCCCCTTCAAATTTGTTATTGGAGTCCGGATCACAAATGCGACGTAAATTGAGCTTTGACGCTAAAATAGGAATATATTCACTAACATACAACATGTTATGGATTACCGTATATCCTTCCATCATAGAACCCTCAGCATGTGCTCGTTGTCTCACCAAATCCTTCATAAATTTCAAGTTCCTCTCAACCATCCACATGGACCTTGAGTGCACAGGTCCACACAACTCAATCTCCTCAACTTGGTGTATGAGGTAGTGTTCCTGTGCATTGAAAAATGCCGATGGTAGATGCTTCTACATTTCACACATGAGACGAGGAATTTCTCTCCTCCAATACTTTATATATTCTTTATGGATTTCTTTAGATGTCAACCATCTACAAGTGACGCAAAGCAATAATGATATTTAACAAAAATAAACATTAAATTACAATATATTCTGAAATAGTGCACAAAAAAACAAATATAAATTATACGGAGAATTAAAGAAACACTAATCACATGCAAGTAATCGCTAGTTACCTCATGTATTTACCAAGATTATATATAAATTGTTTGACATTGTTGTCGAAGTTGTCCGGGAGAGAGAGAGAGGTAGAACATACTGTATCAATATACAAACCACGCCATTTATTAAACAAAGAGTATACAAACAAGAAAAAAAAATATACGCGGTAAAATGAAACAAAAATAAATTATATAGACATAACAATAATAATTACCTTGATGAAGACATGCCAATCATGTGTTTTGACCCCTGCAAAATCACCTTTTTTGGTTATGATATTCTTCAAGTTCGCACAAAATCCAGTGGGAAATTTAATTTTCCACATTACTTCTTTGACAACATTGCTTTGTTGCTTGGTAAACATCCATGGAATTGAGTTTATATTAACTTGTTCTCCGTTGGTATGAAATTGGATAACATGTTTCATTGCATGGTTTCTTTCTTGAATGTCTTTGCAAGCTTTCACAACTTTATCTTTCTCCCTCTTAGCTCTAGTAGTCGCCATAAGGTTTCAGTAACATTCTTTCCCATATGCATTGTATCAAACAAATGAGCAATTTGTAGGTGCTCATAATAGGGCAACCTACTGAATTGAATAGGATAACTTTTCTTTCCTCATGGAAGCCCATTAATGCCTTCATGATCACGATGGACATCATGAATATTAGTTTATAAATAAATTACATCATAAATCAAATATGGCCACTATAGTGAACAACTCACAATAAAAATTAAAATACATAACAATTCATATATGATGATCCATACATACCATGATGACGATTTCTATTGTATTGCATCTTCCAAAGGTGAGGTGTCATTCTCAGTGGTTTTAATGTAGTCTCCTGCTTCCCGTTGAAAAGTTTTTTTTTCAGTTGTTCTATACTTGTGATTCTTAGAGAGGAAAGTCCTATAATCATCAAACACCTCCTTTCTTAATCTTTTTGAATGACGAGATTTTATCTTAGGACCACAATCTGGACATGCAAATTTACCCTTTGTCTGAAGACCTACAATATTTAGATATGGAATATCTATGTCAAATATATTCATATATAAACTATTCTAACTACTCCATATCATTAAATGCAATTAAAGTGGAACTTAAAATTACAAACCACAAAATGAAGTTAACCCAGGGGCATCGTGTATTGTCCATTCAACCATTGCATGGAATTGAAATTGCCTTTGTCGTATTGGTCTATATACGTCATACATAGTTATGCCATTCCATAACTTCAGTAGCTCATCTATAAGAGGTTCGATGTATACATTCATATCTGTGACTTGGAACTTACCTGATTGATTTGAAGTACATATAAAATATATCATTATGAGAACCATTAAGATATATAAACCATGCACAAGAGTAAAATAATATATATATATATATGAAATTAAGAAACATAATACGACAAATGAGATGCTACAACTACATTATAAATAAAACACTTTTCGACAAAAAAACTTGGAATAATCATCGACAGCATTATGTGCTCCCTCTTTATTGACAACCATGGAGGAATGTTATTGTTGATAACAAAAATAGGCCACACCGTGTAAATAGATTTCATCTGTGCAAATGGATTAACACCATCTGCTGCCAAAGAAATCCTAAGATTACGTGGTTCTTCTTTAAAGTGAGGCCACTTTTCCTCCATATCTCTAAAAGCAGAACCATCTGCAGGCATTGGATAACATCATCTTGACTTCTATTCCTGGCATGGTAATCCATTAATTGCGCTATGTTTTTGCACCTGAACAGTCGTTGCACACGTGGAATTATGGGAATATAACGAAGAACCTTCTGAGGCACCTTTTTTTATTACTTTATCTGTACGATATCTACTTACATGGCATTCCAGACATTCTGTTACAAATTCATGATGATTATAATATATAACATGGTCATCGGGGCATGCATGAATTGCTTCATAATGCATTCCGATCTCTTTCATGATGGAAGATAAATCTCGATATGTGTGAGGTAAAATATTTGATGGTGGTAACAAAAATTCAGCTATCAAGCTACAAAAAAATAAAAGAAATAGTTAATGTAATAAATAAATAATATTAATGAAACACACTTCATCCGTACGATGATCAATAATGAGTTAACAATACAGTTATTAGAGGAATATAGATAAAATTTATCACGATCCTATATATGTGATCAATTATTTTACATACCTTAGCATCCGTGTGATTGGAATGTTTGAATTACCGTTCATAACCTTCAAGTTCATTATCAACAATACAACAAATAGAAGATTCATTTTGGAGCCTTCATAAAGGGTTTCAGATGCCTTATCGAGAAGAGGTATATCGTGAACATCATCAAAGTCATCATCATTTTCATTATCAATGTCAACGTCATCATCCATTCTAACATTAAATGAATCACGGATCAATGTATTTGTACCATCATCTTCAATTACATTATCGGTATGATTATCTTGTTCAATATGATCATTCACTTGTTCTCCATTAAACATACACGCTCCATGATCTTGATCCTGAACTTGTTCTGAAAGCACTTCCTATGGACGATATGTTGTAGGGTGTCTTTCCTTTAATATAAATACATGGAAACATCAATAGATATACATTAATATATGAAAAATAAAAATAATACATACAATTACCAAAAAAAAGAATATAATAAACTTTATAATGCTAAACCTAAAAATGGACGATATTCGTTCCCCCCCTCAACGTGTCCATGTTCCCTGCAATTTTTTGTCACTGTTGAGATCAATATTCTTCTCCTCTTAAATCCCCTGCATTGAGTACATGGACAATAACATTTGTCATCACCCCTTCGTTTCGTTGCATCCCATAGTCTAGCAAGCAATTGTCGGTTGTCTTCGTTTGGATTTGGAATATTTCTATTTGACATTTTGTCACAAACTTCGTTAATGAATATAACTGGTTGTCTTAAAAAATCAAGTTCCATGCATCAACATTTTGTCAAACGGAGAGAAGTCGAAGAATAAAAAATTCCCAGCAAACTGTTTGTCGATGAAATTTTTTTTCCCACAACCCCCCGTTGAAGAATAAAACAATTCCTGAAAACGTCCGTCGAGGAACAAATAATTTTCGCAAATGTTATACACCAGAATGGCACCTCTCCGTCCGAGTGCCGACTTTCCTTATGTCGGCGCACAAAAGGACACTTATGGATTGAGGTTTGCCTAGAATACTATAGCTTGGTTTATTATGGAATACATTTATGCCTTTATCTCTGCCTGTGACCACTTTCCCATTGTTTCATGAAAGTCATTGAAAGTCACTGAAAAACACCTATATTGGAGGACCCATATCTTGAGTTCTGTAACTCNTATGCCTTTATCTCTGCCTGTGACCACTTTCCCATTGTTTCATGAAAGTCATTGAAAGTCACTGAAAAACACCTATATTGGAGGACCCATATCTTGAGTTTTGTAACTCCGTTTGACCTCATTCCTGCGCCGTTGGAAAGGTATTTCAGTTAGCTAAAACTTTCCTGAAGACACCAAAGTCTGAAAATGCCCAGAAATACCATAAAAATGTGTTTTTTGTTCATTCGAGATTTTCCTTAAGGAAAACCCACGAATGTGCCTCTTAGCATTTAAAACATTAAAACATGAGTTAATTGGAGATTAGTTGATTCATTTAACTTAATTTCATTAACTGCTGTAACTTCTCCAACCTTCAAAACTACCTTATTTCCCCCATATAAATAGAGGTAGGGAGGTCCATGAGAGGGGACTTGGATTTTATGCATTGTTATGCTGGAGGAATCGGGACTCTCTTTGCCCACACCTTTGCCCTGGAGGTCTTCCCCTTGTGTTGCAGAGCTTGGAGGCTGAATTCTTTGGAGAAGAGAAGCAGCAGAACCAGATCAAGGTTTCGTGAGGTGCCAGCTTGAAGAGAAGGTATATTTGTACTTGTTTTCAAGATTAATAAAGATGTGATGTCCTTCTTCTTCCCAAATCATTGTTCAATGTGTGATTGAATCTTTGTTTCTGATCATATGATGATGTTATTCAGATCATTAGTTTATGCTTATTTGATTATCATTGTCTTATATGTGGTCATAATGGTTTGAGGAAGGTATAACTTGTTTTGCAGGTCTCTTGGAGCGAGAGGAGCAAGAAGAGGATTGAAGAGAAAGCTTGGACCAGCCTTCAGTTTATCAGGTGTGGATCTTTCTCATCTTTGAAACTTGCTGTTATATACTTGCTGAACATTGTGCATCTCTCTTTCAACCCCAGTACGTTGATGGCCTCTTAAACCCTAGCCATAGGACACTTTCCTTTACAACAGCAAATCATCCATCGAGGAACAAATAATTTCGTAAATCGTCCGTCACTTCTACAACAAACATGTCGAAATGTTTAAAAAAAATTATATTTATAATGGCCAGGCATCAGATATTCGACACCTTGAACATAGTTACCCTTGAAAATATGGGACCAAAAATTTCAAATCATGTAAACCTTATATTATTTAAAAAAAAGAAAACTACACATAGCGTCAGATATCCGATACTTTTGGGTCCATAGATCGTCGAATATTTGACACCATATCGCCAGTAATCCGACGCTTTAGGGTCGGATATTCGACACTCTGGGGGGTCGGATATGCGACGCCTGCTGTGTTAGATATTCAACGGCGCTATAAAACTTTCCTGATCACCGTTCTTTTCAATTATTGCTGTCCGACACATCCGTATGAAATGTCGGATGGTGTCGGATTTCGAGTTCAAATCCTGTTGTGTTAGTATTTTCCAATCAAATTTGAGGCAATAGATTGTTAATCATACTGCTGGAGATGAAATGTATGTCCAAGTAAAAGACAAATTGCAGCAGCAAAATCTTGAGAAGAGATATGAGGGATATAAATTGGAAGAAGATGGAATTCTTACTTGTAAAGGCAGAATTTACATTCCAAAGGTAGCATATTTGAGGAGAATTGTTATGGACGAGATCCATCAAGCTCCATATTTTGGTCACCCAAGATATCAAAAGACAATTGCTACAGCTAGAAACCAGTACTTTTGGCTAGGAATGAAAAAGGATAGGCTGAATATATTTCAAGGTGCATGAAATCTCAGTAGGTAAAGGTTGAGCATCAACACCCTATAGGTTTTTTGCAGCCTTTGCCAGTTCCAGAATGGAAATGGGAAGTTATTTACGTGGATTTTATTACAGGATTGCCAATGACTTAGAGACAACATGATTCCATCATGGTTGTGGTGGACAAGTTGACAAAGGCAGCACATTTTATACCGGTTAAGTCTACACATAAGACTGATGACATTGCAAAGATCTCCAAGAAGGAGATTTTCAAATTGCATGGATTGCCAAAGGCAATAGTCTTTGACAGAGATGTCAAGTTCACTTCCAATTTTTGGAAGGGGTTGTTTACGGTTTTGGGTACAAAGCTAAACTTCAACACTGCTTACCATCCTCATACTGATGGGCAGACATAAAGAGTGAACTAAGTGCTGGAAGACATGCTTCACATGTATGTGATGGACAAACCAACCAAGTGGGAAGATTATTTACACTTGGGAGAGTTTGTCTATAATAATGGACAACAAGCATCCTTGGGGATGAGTCCATATGAAGTTTTGTATGGCAAGAGGTGTAGAACACCAGTGACATGGGATATTCCAGTGAACAGGGTTGTGCTTGGTCCATAATTGCTCAAGGAGATGGAGCAAGAGGTTGTAAAGATCAGGCAGAATCTGAAAGCAGCCCAGGACAGATAGAAAAGCTATGCTGATAAGCATAGGGTGAACAAAGAGTTCAGTGTTGGGGATCATGTTACCCCAGAGTGAGGGCAAAGAAGAGTTCCTTAAGGCTTGGGAGTTGTGCCATGGCCGTTTGAATTGCTTGAAAGAATAGGGCCAGTTGCGTATAGATTTGCATTGTCTGCAAGCACTAGAGCTCATAATGTTTTTCATGTTTCTTTGCTTAAGAAATACATACATGATCCTAACCATGTGATAAATTGGGATTTGATTCAGGAGGAACCTAAGGGAGAGTTCCAAATCAAGCCAATGCACATCCTCGATAGGAAGGTCACAATGCTCTGGAACCGATCCATAGGGCAAGTAAAGGTGCAATGGGAGCACTACGGTCCTGAAGAGGCTACGTGGGAGCTAGAGGATGCCATGCGATTAGCACATCCGTTTTTGTTCAATTCTGCGAAGCATTGAGGTGATGTCAGTGTAGCATTTTGTTCAAATTTTGCAAGCATTGAGGACAATGCTATTGAAGGGGGAGGGGAATGTAACACCCCAGTTTTGGCCCCGTTGCATTAATGTATACGATGTAAATATAATATCGAATCATGATAAGGAGCTCAAGGCCAAGGCCCTGTCATTGATTAATGTTTGGTATATAGGAAATCATGGTTGATGCCTATGGTTTCTGTGCTAAGTCAAGCACGTTTGTAAACATCATGTAAATATGCAAATTAATGAAAAACCATAGCCAGCTATGTCAATGCAATGAATAAGGAGATGGGGGCATGATTTTCCTAAGGATAAGGGGGTGGGGAATGTTAACCTTGAGCCTGTTTGGGGAAAACCTATGTGTCATGGGGAGAACCCATCAGAACTGTCAACTACCCTCTTTCTTGTCTTCTCTTCCCAACCATTTATTCTGCCAGAAGGTGGTTGAGGTAGTTATTGGTTGGAGGGGGAAGAGTATGGGCAATCTCAAATTGGGAAAAGCACCCAACTTTGGAATGTCACATTTTTCTTGCATGGACAAGAAAACACCAGAATGGTATGCCAGTTTTGACCCACACATTCATGTTTTGGATTGACTCTCATGATTTGAGAGCTGCGGGACGTTTGGGTTTGGGAGAGGGGGATTATTCACCACCATCTGCGTTTCCCAGGAGAGCGACATTGTGGTAGCAGCAGAGCTCTTTCTGTGTGTATACTTCGCGTTCTGCGAGTGTTTTCCCTTGACAAGACTGTGATCGCTGTGTTGCGGCGTTATCTTAAACTACAAAGTGTATGAGACCATGTTACTCGTGTTCCAGAGTAATCCTGTGTTGTAGAGTCTCACTGTGGTTGTTGTGTTGTGCACCCTAGTTCAGGTCTGAGCTATGTACAAGACTAGGAATGGGAGAGACGTAGAACGTGCTTGATAAACCTAGTGTGGAACCTCACGATAAGATAAGAGTGGCTGGTAAACCTACTATGCACATCCTGAAGAGCATTGGAAGGGAAGGGGTATCCCGAGGGACTGTGGAACAGAGAAGGGGACACTTCCTTGTGTTGGGTGTGTAGGTAGTGAGTAAGCAAGACTAGATAGGTCTTGTGAAGGTGTTCTTAGCTCTGTAGATGAGCTCACTATCTTAGCGGTTCTTCCTGCCCATTTTCTTGGAAGCCTAATAAACCCAACTAGAAATATGGCTTGACAGGTAGCCTGATAAAACCACCTGTTGGATTGGCTGTGTCTTGTCGTGTTTGACCTGGTGGGTAACCTTTGGCTAGACAGTCTAATAAAACCAACTGTGAATGTTGGCTTGGCTATTTAGCCTGATAAACCCAACAATAAGATGGCTTGACTGTGAAGAGTTTGATAAACCCATCGGTTGGCTTGACTGGTCCTTAAAGGTGAGTGTTGGCTTGACTGTGTTCAGTCTATGATACCCAATTGTGAGATGGCCTGGGTGAGCGGCCTGTGAAACCCATATGTTGGAATGTTTTACCTTGCATCCTGATAAACCCAATCGTGTTGGCTTGGATGAGTGTTATTGCACCTTGGCTATGTATGAGTCTGTTAGTGTTCCCTTATTCCTTGAGGACATCATGCCCAGCTCGGGGGTGGCAGTGTCGTTGAGAGATTGATGAGCGCACTGACCTATGGTTGGGTGGAACGTTGCAGTGACATAGCTGGTTGCCACCGAGACAAGTTCTGTTTAAGATAAGTGTTCTTGTATATGCTATTCTCTGCAATTTTATTTCTTGTTTTGCAAATTGCTTGATGGAATGTGATGAACATGTTGCTATGTTGAATCGATGCATTGTTCCTTTGAATAATTGAAATTATAGGCATCTATGTATGTTTTCCCATCACTACATTTCAAACTAAGTTGCAAGGTAGATTGGCCAGAATGATAATGGCATGAATGACCAGATCGATCCAAGAATTCAGTGGAAAAGTTGAGTTTCCTGCTAGAAATCCTCCTTTTCTCAATTTCGTAGGTTTGCAAGATGCGGGATGCGAGATGCCGTTTCACAGATTTTGGTTTCCGTAGATTTCCCTTCCGCAACTTCCTCTCCGCAACTTGCGGGTCGCAGGATGCAGGATGCAGGATCGGGATGTCGTGATTTCCATAATTCCCAATCCCGCCATTCAAATCTTCGTGTCATCGATCTTCAGGGGATAATTCTTTGCCGTTGATCTGTTTTCGATGCAGGATGCGAGATGTGGGATGCAGAGAGTGAGATTGCAATTTTCATAACTTTTTACCCCCCAACCTAGGCTTTTTGCGCCGTTGATTTTTGCTAGTGGATTCTAAACCGTTGATTTGGTTCCAGTCTGTGGGATCATTTGGGATCGTTGATTTTTCATCACGTTTTCACTCCATCATCCGATCTCCTCTGAGATCTTTTCTTGTCGATTGTCGAACTGATCAATGGAAGACGGGAGGTAGCGTCATAGTGTTGGAAATGTCAAGATGTGGTCACGACCATGCCCTGTGTTTTGATGAGCAGTAAAGGCTCTCAATGATTTTTTTTTTTAATTTCACTTGATAATGGGGTATGGGTACGTGACATTGTGGTATCAGAGTTGTGGGTTTTAGAATTGGGCCTGGATGGGACAGGAATTAGTTAACCAAAGCTGTCGGCTACAACATTTGTCCTAGATAGGCTAGGTGGCAATAAGTAAATGGTTTTGATTTTGAATTACTGTGTGTCTAACAAATGGTGTTGATAACACATTTCATAGAGTCATAGTATATTTTGGAAAAAGTAAGTTGTGGTTTAGCCATGAGAACCCATGATAGATATGATGCTCGGGACTCCTATGAGCGTGTGCGAGATTCCATGGGGGAAAATGTCCGAGTCGAAAATGATGACATAGAGTCTAATGGAAGGAGATTCCAAGAGAGATCGCGAGATATTGCAGACACCATGAGAATCCTGATTAAAGCTTAGGAAGAGCAACATAAATTGAATGCTGCTATGTTGCAGAGTTTGAAAGACTTGTAAAGAAATATAGACTCTGGATAGGGTATAGTAAAAACTGAAGGTAGTAAGAGCAATACCAGAAGAATAATAAGGACTGCTAGTAGCTCATCTGACTCAGAAGAAGCAAGTGGGGATTCAAGCTCTTCTTCTCCCAAGGGAAAGAGAAAGAGGTACCATAGGGATTGCTCCCGGGATGAATTTGAGAAGGCTAAACCTCCTACGTTTGATGGCGAGGTAAAGGCTGGACAAGAAGCTGAATCTTGGCTTCTTGGGATAAAGAAGCACTTCCAAGTTCAAGATTATTCGGGGAACATGAAGGCAAGGGTTGCCATATTCAGTTTGAATGGAAGGACATCCATTTGGTGGGAGCACTTCAAGCAAGTAAGGAGGATCAGTGAAAGAAGACTTAAGTGGAAACGATTCCAGAAGTATTTCAAGCAGAAATACCTCTTTGACAGGTACTATGATGACAAGATCAAATAATTCCACAAGCTGAGATTGGGACAGCAGACCATGGAAGAGTACGTGAACAGGTTCTTAGAACTGTTGAATGTCAGGTACATCAAAGATGAAAAGGTAAAAATTCAGCATTTCCTGAGTGGATTTCCTTAGTCTTACAAATACAGAATCGAGTTTTATGGACCTAGAACTCTTGAATAATCCATTAGGAAGGCTAATTATTGCTATGAGCAAAGCAAAGGAAAACTTGATTACCATAAGACATGGAAAAACAAGAAGAATGAGAAGTCTGACCAAAGGAAGAAAGGTTTCAAACCTTCTAGGTTTAGAAATCAGCAGAAGCAGCCATAGCAAGATGAAAAGTGGCCAATTAGAGCGGCGAGAGAAAAGCCAAGAGATCCACAGCAAATCAGAGAACCACTCCAATGTTGGAGATGTGGAGGACCCCACATGCACATGAATTGTCGACTCAAGAATGAGAGTGCAAGGCTAGCTTACAACATTCAAGAATCAGAAATAGTGGGTCAAGTAGCAAGGGTCATCCCTAGGATTTATGCAGCACTAGAGGACCGCCAGGAAGATAACCAATTAACTGTGGTTGAAGTTGCATGTAAGATTGTTGAGCAATCTGTTTCTATATTGATTGAACCTGGATCTACTCATACTTACATTACTCCTGGAGTAGTGGAGATTTGTGCATTTAAGAAAGTAAACCATAACAAATCTTGGTTAGTTCAGCTAGCCACTGGAACTAAGAGAAAGGTTAGCGAAGTGGTGGACAAATGCCCATTGGTTGTGAATGGATTGACCAATTGTGTAGATCTGAATGTTCTACCAGTTGGTTCCTATGATATTCTCATTGAAATGGATTGGATATTCTACCTGCATATGACTCTCAAATTCCCAAGTTGCTTCTTCTGGACTAAGGTGCTTCCATGACACCTTCACCTGCCCAATGGTGCGATTTCGAAGCAATATCTCCCTCTCGTCGAAGATACAATTCGGTTCCACCAGAAAATCTCGGGTTCCACCTCCACGTCATTCCAATTTATGACATGAGTAGTATCATGTACATATCTTTTTAAAACAAAGATGTGAGAAACATTATGAACTTTAAGATTCAGTGGTAAGGCCAGTTGGTAAGCCACCGGTCCAACTCTGGACAATATTTAAAAAGGTCCACAGTACCTGGGTGCTAACTTAGCACAGTTCCCTAACTTTAAAGAACTCTTTTTTAGTTTTACCTTAATGAAAACATGTTCACCCACCTGGAACTCTTTCTAAGTTCATTTAATATCCGCTTGAATCTTCTGTCTGTCTTGTGCAACCTTTAAATTACCTTGTACGTGCTTCACGGTTAATTCCATTTCCTTTAATAACTCAGGTCCTAGTATTAACTTGTCAATGGGTTACTCCATGAGATGGGAGTATTGCATTTTCTTATTGTTGTTTTCCTAGGAATTCCTTTTATTGTTATCGTTTCTCCTTCATTATTTAAACAGGTAAAAGTTTTATCAAAACAATTTAACACTACTTGATGGTGTTCTACCCAAACCATTCCAATTAACACATCATAGGAGCCTAATGAAAGTACATTCAGTCTTTTTAGAAGTTTCAAACTGATTCATAGATAATATACAAATTTTCACAAAATCAGTTACTTTCCTTTTTGCTCTTGTAGCTAATTAAACCAACCATGATTTTGCAAATTTCTCTACTGGTAGTTTACTTTTCTCTACTAAACTGGGAGAGACATAACTCAGGCTAGCCCCTGGGTCAATTAAAATAGAGATGGGTTTATGGTTCAACATACCTTCTACTTCCACCATGGAAGTATGATATTTATTCTGTCTGTTTTCCAGCGCTGCATTGATTCTAGGCATCCCTCTTGCTAAATCATCAACCGTCATTTCTTCCTGCACAATATGAATGTTGTTGACAGTCATCTTTCTATTAGGACATACTGATGCATAGTGAGGTCCCTGGCATTCCCAACATTTTACTGGTTCTTTACATTTTTTATTTTTATTGTAATTACTGTGATTATTTGCAAATTCTTTATTTCTTGTGCCAGTAGGGTTTTGCTATGAGTTACTTTTCAAATTATTTTCTTGAAAATTTTTGTTAGGAAGATTGCATGAGTTATTATTCTCAAAATTTCGATCAGGTGTGAAATTTTTCTTTTTTGGGTCGAAATTATTAACAGTCGTTTCTCAGGCTTAGACACAATGGTAACAGTCATTTCTCAGGCTTAGACACAATGGTAACAGTAGTTTCTCCCTTGAAATATCCCTTTTGTGACCGAAAACACCTTTTCCGCACTCAACATGTCCTTTTCGCACTTCGCACTCCCCTTTTTTCCTTTTCGCTGCGGAATCTAGGAACCGGGAGCACAAAACACGACGAAAACATTAACCTTTCGCCCTTCTGCTTTTTCATCTTCCTCCCAGAACTTGGATATCAGAGAACCAACGTTTGAAGGAATCCTTTAACCACCTTTCCGCCTTTCCTCCTTCCGCTCGGAACTCGAAAATTGGAGAACCAACGTTCAACAGAATCCTTTGACCACCTTTTTGACTTCTGCCTAGAACTCAAAATCAGAGAATCAATGTTCGACGGAATCCTTTGACCACCTTTTTGCCTTTTGCCTTTCCTCCTTCTTTCCGGATCTCAAAAATAGGAGAATCAACATTTGACGGAATCCTTTATCCTCGTTTTTTCCTTCCACATTCTGCTTTTCCACCCTCCTGTGCAGAACTTGGGAATCAGAAAACTTAACTTTCGACCCTAGCCTTTTTTTGCACTTCCGACTTCCGTTTTCTGACCTGGGACTTTGGAAATCGGAAAGTTAACTTTTTGCATATAACGTTTCTGCACTTTTTCGTTTCCGCCTCCCATAGGCGGATCTCTAGGTGTGGAAACACAACATTTTTCCTTAATTCAATGAATCTTTCCTGATTTCCTCCTTCTACCTTCCCTTGGCAGATTTCAAGGGGTGAAAATGCTAAGTCAGATGCATTATGACTCTGCAACAGGCTTCTAGCCTCCATGAAATTAGGCAAAATGGATTAAAACATACAAGGCAAATATAGATGAAAATGCAAAAACATTCATCAACAATAAATCTATTGGAACATTAACAAGCATTCATCACATTCATAAGAATTGTACATAACTAGTATAGTAATTCATAAGCAAGTACATTGCATAAACAAGAATAACAGAGAATACTTATCTTGGACGATGGAGCTGCCCCACAACTAGCTATGTGGATGCAACGTTCCACCCAACCATAGGCCAGTTGTGTTCATCAATATCTAAACACAAATGCCACCCCCGAACTGGGCATGATTTCCATAAGGAACTAGGGAACAACAAACTCACACACAGCCATATCATAACACACACAATCAAGCCAGCCTTTAGTTGGGATTATCAGACTGTCTAGCCAAGCCAACACTAAGTTGGGTTTATCAGGCTATGGGCTTACAAGCCAAACACTTCTAGGTTTATTAGGCTTACTCAACTAAGCCAACATACAGTTGGGTTTATTGTACTGTTCACAGTCAAGCCAACTTCCACAATAAGGACTAGCCAAGACAGCTAGCTGATGGGTTTATCAGACTATCCACAGTCAATCCATCACAATGATGTGTTTATCAGACTCACTCAGCCAAGGATTACTCACTACCAGTTGGGTTTATCAGGATTTTCAACCAAGCCAATGTGCAATTGGGTTTGTCATACTGTTCGCAGTCAAGCCAATCTATATTTGGGTTTATCAGGATGCTAAGGTAGTGACAGGAAGAACTGCTAATCTAGTGAGCTCATCCATAGAGCTAAGGACACCTTCACAAGATCTATCTGGAATGGCATCCACGTTGCCTACATACCCAACACAAGGAAATGTCCCCTTCTCTGCTCCATAGTCCCTTGGGATACACCTTCCCTTCTAGTGCTCTTTAAGATGCGCAGAGTAGATTCACCAACCACTCTTATCTCATTGTGAGGTTCCACACTAGGTTTATCAAGCACATTCTACGTCTCTTCCACTCATAAGTCTTGCATACAGTTCATATCCAAACCAGGGTGCACAACACAAAAAACCACAGGGAAAACACAACAACACAGGCTTCACTCTGTAACAAAGAGAAAACAGGTTTGCATACCACACTATAGTTTAGGAGAAACACTGCATAACAACCCGTTCCGCCACTCTAGATAGTAAACAAACACAGAATGATGATGTGCCACAGTGAACAATCATGACTGCGGGATCGCAAATGAAAAAAACATGAATAAGAGAACATGTATCATCATAATGACCACAACATTTAGGTCAAGACCAGGATGAAAGACTCGACGCACATTCTAGGGTTTACTTGTTTCAGAAGCAAGAACACAGCTTCCACGACTGTAGAATTGTAGGTTTGCTTAGACACACAATTAGACTTCCATGCCTTGCTCTGCTCAAGGCACTAACTACCTCAACTAACTTCTGGAAGAAATGAATGGTTGAGGACAGAGGACAAAAGGTAGATGAGGGTTCATAGGTTCCCCCATTTACATATGGTTTCACCCTATTGGCTCAGGAGTTTGACTAACTCCCCTCCCTATTCCTTGTGAAATCATGCCCCCATCTCTTTCACGTTTCAGT
Organism: Pseudotsuga menziesii; assembly: GCA_001517045.1. NCBI lineage: Eukaryota > Viridiplantae > Streptophyta > Pinopsida > Pinales > Pinaceae > Pseudotsuga > Pseudotsuga menziesii. The sequence continues at coordinate 27,665 of LPNX011205973.1, read as the reverse complement.
CCCATGGCTAGCTGTGGTATTTAGTAATTGCATATTACATGATATTCAAAATGCTTTGTTCTTGACCATCACAATGAACCATAGGCATCAACCTTGATCACCCATACATAAAAACATAAATCAATGGCAGGGCCTTGGCTGTGAGCTCCTTGCCAGTATTCTAATGCAATATATACATCATGTACAATTTCAATACCACAGGGTTAAAATCGGGGTATTACAATTATTATATTATTTCTTCTAACTACCTAATGGGCATATTTACTACCAACCAACTAATAAGTGGGCCTATTCACATTACATTCATTATAATTTTCAATACCTCTAAGTACCCCATCTTACCCTCCTAAGTACATTACATTCCATCCCCCTTCAGATGTGTCATCTTCAAAACATGTTAGGGATCCATATAATATGATTTGCTAAGCTATGTAGTCAATTGGTACCAAGCACGGGCATCCATCCATCTGAGTGAAACATGGACATGGGGTCCAATTTCCTCTTTTACACCGCAATCTTAATTATAGTTTCTCCTTTGGTTCCAGATCGCCTCTGTGCTACACTGATATCTCCATGCATTTCTTTTAGTTTTCTATGTGCCCTTTATACCGGTTTCCTTTCTAGTTCCAAGTTTGTCCATAGTAAGTTTGTTGATGATCACAATTGTGCCTTGATGACCTTGGTTTCTCATGGAGGTGTCAGTGGCCATATACAACAACCTTAGCTATTGATTCTTCTTTCTTTGACTCTCAAACATGCCATTTCTTGAGTCATGTAGCACCTTTGTTTCTTATTATTTCTTATGCGCTTTTTTAGGTATTCCTTCAATTGCTTATGTGGACTCTTCTTGTTATTCAACTTCGAACTCTTTATCTAATATATCTATATTTACTTCAATTAGTTTCTATGTAGTGACTTCTTCATGTGCTCCCTTGGGCCCTTCTTATGTAATGAGAGAAATATCCTACAATATGTTTCTTTTTTCTTGTACCGAAAGCTTAATAAACTTGTCTTGTATATTAATATTAATTGTAGCAAACGATTCCATCCAAGGATATCCCAAAACAATATCCACATCCTTTGTATCTAAAACATAAAATTCTAAATGTAACACATATTTATCCATAGTATTCTTGAAAATTTTAAAAATTTGAACATTTTTTATAATCCCCATTTTATGTGTTTTGAAAGTGATTTATAGGGGGCTTGCAATATTTTAGCCAAGTTAACATTAATAAAAGTATGTTTGTTACTAGGATTTAAATCAACAATTACAACTTCATGTTAAACGCATCCATGAACCAATAATAATTAGTTTGTGCATGGAGGTAAACACTTGGTTTTGTTCTTATTCTTCTTCCTCATATGAGACCACTTGTCCAAACATATATTTATGTATTATTCATCAAAGAGTGCTTTAATCTCGTCAAGGTTAAACAAGTTTCACCATACAACATTATTTTTGCTTAAACAATAGGGTAACAAAGATCTACAATTCCCCCTCCAAGATAAATTTGTTATACACATGTATTGTTTAATGGTGGAACCATTAGACTTTCTTGTAAAATACATATTTCAGGGAATAAAACCCATAGCCAAGACTAGGGTTTTAAATAAATAATTTAAATTTAAATGTAACTCCCTTTTACAACAAGTGTTTTGAGGGGGCAAAGTTTAAAATGATCATAACTCTCTCAATTTTCTTTAGAATCTCTATTATGATAGCAACTATGAAATGCCATGGTCATTGTACATATTGGTACTCTATCAAAAAATATGAATGTTGCAATATACTTGGTCACCATTCGAAAAACTGTGAAACAATTGATTTTAAATCAATTATAACTCCACTTCATATACTCCAATTTGGATTATTTTTTTAACTAGGCTATTTTTCCAAGAGGAAGTCAAATCCACAACTAGTTTCTTTAGATTTTACATAAAAAGCTTCAGAAATTTATTAAATATCATTGACTTGTTTTCCTTTAAAAATATGTTAAAAGTATATATATATGTTTTGGGTTGTAAAGTGTGTATAGATACATATACATATATAGAGATAAAGAAATTGAAATAAAAAAACTTAGGATTAAGGATTTATAATAAAGAATAAATATTATAATATATTTACTATGTAGGTAAGTTTTTTTGTAACTACTCATAACATCATATGGCACTATCACAAACACTTTTTTTAATAGTTCTACGTTGGTAACAGAGAGCATAACAAAATGTTTTAAATATGTTATGAAATAGGATGTAATATTGTACTAGCAATTGCATTTTGGGGTGCAAAAAAGAATGTTGTATTGTAGAGGATGGCGGGAGTTGAAGATGGCCAAGAATAAAAAAAGTGGAAGAAGCTAAAACTAGTAGTAAATAAGTGTAAATGATTGGAAGCACACATAGGCATATTATTATTAAATAAAGTGTGTATATAAAAATGTGGGAAAACAGAAAAGGTTAATGATATGGCATGAAGGAAATGTGCACGAAAGTTATATATATATATTATATGAAAAAAAATAAAATGACATGTAAAAAATATAAAATATAAAAACTTGGAGAAGCAAAATGAAAAAGTTGAGAGATAAAAGACTGAAATAAGTTTTGTCATCTAATATTTTACTCTAAAACTAGAATAAACAAGGGCCACAAGGGCCACAAAGTGGCGATGTCCCTGACAATTCCAAGCTGCATTGTTGGTATGGAAGAATTGAAAAGAAGAAATATTCTCCATATGTACTTTCCCTCGAAAGGGTTGAAACAACCAAAGAATTGAGAAGAAACAATATTCTTTGTAATTGATTGCGGAATATTTTATGTAATTGACTAGAGCAGAACGATAAAGAGAAGCAGAGAAAGCAAGGCAATATAAAAATAGATGCAAGTAAAGGTAATGTGGTAAAAGAGATTAAAAGTTGAAGATAGAAAAAATATATTGATTGATGGATTGCATTGTAACCATTATAAGAACAAAGAGAATTATAGGCAATTGACAAATGAAAGTGTGGCTGGTTGAAGAACAATGATGAAGTAAGTGGCCTTTACAATGATAAGAACAACTGTCGAAACAGAATGCTAGTGAAGATTAATTTGTAGGATATTCATTGGCCAAGCATGGTAGAAGAGAAAAAAATGATCTTTTTTAGGACAAACATCGATATACTTAAGTAGGATAAAAACTTATTCTTTATTTGTGAGCATGTTAATATAAACAAGTATATGGGGTTTTCCAAGCAGTTGGCAAAGAGTATCGAAATTGGCAAGTAAGTTATCAAAAATTTGTAAGAAACACTTACTTGAACAACATAGATTGTGTGTCAAAGCTGGTTGCATATGTTTTGGGGAGAAAGAAGGACAAGTGCATTCAATGATTTGAAGCAACCATTGTTTTCATATTTTCTTCTTGTTTCAAAAACAATTTGAAAATACTATGAAGTTGAACAATACAAATACGTTTTGGTCAAGGGTTGTTTTGTTTGGTCTAAGGCAAATATTCAAAATGCATTGTACTAACGTGCATAATAGTTGTGGAAAAAGAAAAAAGGTCCTTTTAAGAGAATGTTGCTTGGTTGCAAAATTCATTGGCTGAAACATTAGTGTCTGTAGAATGCATTTGCCAACAAAATATGCATTGGTAAAAAGTTGGCATGCAGAGGAATTTCCAACTTTAAAGGAGTTGTACAGGTGAACTGAAATCAAGTTTTTTGTTAAAAAATGTCTGGATAGAGGAAGCCAAGTCACGATGAAAACAATATGGGGAGAAGGTCATTTTGACAACAATGGACAAGATTTTTGAAAATAAAAATTCTAAGTTAAAAAATGAAATTTACATGGTAGGCTCTTCTACTTCATTAAATATGTGTGTGTGTGTGTAAAAAAATTTGCATATTTTGGTTGTATTTTATAGCAAGAATCAATCAAAACTGCAATTCTGAAACTAATTCGTTTTTTTATAATAGAATAATAACACATTCTAAAACCTATTGTTGGTAGCTTTACAAGTGATGTAAAAAAATATGGAGAACATGTGGAACAAAAATAGGTTGCGTTAGAAAGAAGTAGCAACAATAAGAAAAAAAAATTGTTTGCTTCAACTATGGTTTATTGTGAACAATCTTTATTCCCAAGCATACACTAATCTTCTTTCAAGTGAGGAATTAAATGGAAAGTACAAAAAGGAGGTACATATAACAAAACCACTCTTCCACATTGTAAACACAAAGAACATTGATACTATAAAAGAAATCTAGTAAATGTATGCTTTTGTCAGGAGGATTGAAATCAAATAAGATATGAAAACTATCAAAATATAGATTTATTTTTTCAATTATATTGATACACAACATAAACACAAATATGCCACTCAAATAGCATTCAAGTTGTTTGAAGCGTTTAACAACTATACTTTAACAAGAAAAGTAAGCCAAATTGATCTAAAGCTTAAGGACATGGAGATTTAAGAGCATGTAGATGTGGTTCAAACATCTCCTTAATGTTGGTGTGGTGATAAGAATGGTGTCCATGAGCCTAGGAAGAAAATAGATAAAACATAGATATGCACATAAATTGACAGGAAAAAGAAATATAAACCTTAGAAAATGCTATGGATTTGTATAGGTTACTAGTCTTACAAGACATGACCAACTTCGTTTAGTGTCAATGCAGATAGCGAGTTGCATGACACAAGTTTCAATTGACATTAGATGCAATATATAAAAAAACACAACAACAAACCATTATATTTACAATGTATCCTCTTTTCTCGAAATTAGAGTAGAATAGAAACATGTTGGAGTTACTATATCAATTACAATAGAAGTAGTTGTTCTGTAAGCACCATATGATTTCTGACATGGGAGTAAAAGTCTTAAACTTCAAAGTTTGAAGTGAAAAATAGAAAACAAATATTCTGTTGGCACTAGCTAGAAGAAACTAGGATTAGTGAGGAAATATTTCGATGCACTGGCTTGCATGATGTCCTAGTGGCATATAAAATGCAAGAAGACAACAAAATGGAAATATATATGTGCCATAAATATATAATTTAAAAAACGTGGGTTTTTTTTAGCAGCAACAACTCAATGTCCTATGTTCTACTTCTGTGAGAAGATACTGGATCAAGTTTTGAATTGGTGGCAAGGCCAAGAACATTGCATTCACTTGTTCCATGCATTTTTTCCTTGCACATTTTGTCAACGATATGCGATAAAGAAATGTATCTTGCAAAACAAAATTCAACTTCCTATTAAAATCCAACAAGAGCAACAATAAATGGTTTTTGAACTCTGCATATGTAGGAAAACTATTTACACGTATGCATATAACAAAAACAAAAAAAAAACAAAAACTAGGTGCTAAAATTTTGTGTATAGAACATAATCAAACAATTGTATATAGGATGAAATATATTCCCATTGTATAGAAATTTTTTTTTAGAATTGTGTTTTGGGCCCGTGCATGAAGATGGTTCCACTTTTTAGTGCCCTTATATAAAACGAAAATGCAAGTACAAAAACGAAATCTATAAAACATATGCATTATTGATGGATTGGTTTGGAAAACCTGAGCCTAAAACAGAAGCAAAAGCAAGTACGATAAATCACACATGCATTTTGGAAGAGTACAAATCACAAGTGCGATATATCGTACACGCGTTTTGGAAGAGTACAAATCGCAAGTGCGATTTGCAAAACCAAAAAACACACACACACATACAGGCCCGCAGCCTCTATTTTTTTATTTTGCATTACAGGCCGCGAATAACAGAAGGGAGATATATCTGGAAGGCGATATATCTTTCATGTGATTTGGAGGGCGCATTCTGAGGGAGGAGATCGACAAGGTTGAATGCAATGGAAGGTAAGAATTGCTTTGATCTTTTGGTTTTGGATTAGGAAAGAATTGCTTTGATTTTTTGGTTTTGGATTAGGTAAGAATTGCTTTGATTTTTTGTTTTAATTTAATAAATTTTTAATTAAAAAAAATAATGAAATACTAATTCATTTTAAAATTTGTTGTTTTTATATTAACAGAGAAGACAAACCCTGAAGAAAATGTCCAAAATCAAACCATCGATAACCCAAACCCAAAAATCGAACACATGGAGGAGGAACACGATAGGAATTCTGAAATTCTTGCTTGTTTGGGTGCATTGAGATGCCTTAGTTCACTTTTTAGAGGGGGGACCACATAAGACGGTCATTGGGAGAGGCACTAGATAACATTACAAATACAATTTCCAATGCCCAGGGAGCACTGTACAACAATAGCTCCTATAGGGATTCCAAAGGCAATACTATTCCACTTGGTTGAGCTACAAAGATGTAAAAAAATTAAAGATAACACAAGACCAAATTTTTTAACTATTCTAGGACCCTAGCACTGTATTCGTTCCTCCCACTAGTTGACCACACATTTCTATAGACTGGTGCATCGAACCAAATATTAAATCCAACTTGATGGATCACTGGTACATGGTCTTCGATGAATACCCTCATGGGAATAAAGACATCCCATTCTATTTCCTTAGGAAATTGTATGTCGAGTTTATATTGGGTAAACATGTAAATTACATTGATATTTTAGAGTTCTAGGGGGTAGGACATGGGATGCCCCAATATAGGCAAGGGGTGAGGACTGATCCAAACCGTGTGCGACAATATCCACGCACACCAAACCCCCCTCGGTTATATCATCCTATAGGTCTTGTGATTGATGACACACAACAAGCATTGTTCGATTTGGTAGATACATTGCTTCGACATGGGACTGTTGTTGAGGGTAATGTAGGCCAAGGGGTTAGCACATTGTTGAGGCTTGGAAATTCGCAGACAACAACAGCAAGGGATTCTCCCCAATCAACGTTCCCAACTAGCCCGTGACTGTTTGGTGTAGGGAATCCGTCCGATTTTGTGGTCCGACTACCGTAAGTCAAGTAACAAAAACAAGGGTTTTACCGATTGCGGCCCGGTCCACCGTGTATTTTTGTTGTTGTTGTTGTATTTTGAATTAAGATATGATATGCACGTGCCTAATTAACAATGCATGGTGATGAAGGATGCAAGGAGTAGTCACAACGTGATGCACAGGTTCATACCTCTCGTCTTAAACCCCCAAGCATCTAAATCACATAAAGTATGAGAAAATAAATACTAACTAAGCTATCTCTAGAGAGCTGGATATTAATTTACGAGTAATGCACCAATGTCCATGTGTTATGTCAAATCACAGATAGCTGCTCTTATGACCAAATATATAAACATGAATGAAAGTATACATGATAAGATAGCTCATCAACAGCTAAAAATTCCATTACTCATAGTGGAAGACATCACAAAGTATACTGAAGAACGTTCAAACAAGAACATAGGTTCAGGAAATTAGAATGCTCTTACAGCTAATGAAACACAGTTGAAAACGAAATAGTTCCCATTCAACATCGCTCATTTAATAACATTGACACATTCCACATAGCACTTTCTCCAACAGGCAAAATTTGCAATTTCTGATTATAAAATGAAATAGTTCCTCTTACAAGCAAAATAGTTTACAATTCTTTCAAGGGAAAAAGCCCCTGTAACTTCTAACTTTCAAATATTTAAACGAAAAAAAGTAGACCGCTTGGGCTGCCCCAAACGTGTGACTTTTCCTTTCCTCGAACGTTTCATATCCCTCCTTTTTATCTTTTCTGCGCACGTTCATGATCTGCTGAGTAACTGACGGACCTTTCAGATCGCGCCTTTGTTGCTTTCGATTTTGTCTTCTACTTTGCCCGTGCCCCTTGAGATCCTGCCGGTTACGGTTCGATCTTCATCAAAACTGCCCATCTTTGTCTTTGTGTCATGGTAGCCTGTATAGTCCCTTGAATCCACCTGCAGTTAATCAATGTGCATCATTCACCGGGATTGCATTCTAAAACAAAACGTCAAATTATACCAACTAAAACGACTAATCCACAAGAAATGGCCAGATGCACTACTGTTATGAGAATTTGAACAAACGCTGACACCACTACCTCGTTATCATATGGGCTTGAAAGAAAATCACCAATCGATGGAAGATGAAAAACTAGTTGGCGGCTCGGAATACTAACATCGGCAGGGTATACTCATTCACAGCCGCATAAGCGGGTCTTAAAGGTAACGGGCACTACGAAACCACTCAAGCCTATCGGAGTCGGAAAAGATATGGCCTAAAATAAGGGCGGGAAAGTTCACAATCGAAAGTCGAAAAGAATTCAACATCAAAAGACGAATGCTTTGCACAGCTGCAACGGCGAAAGAGAAAAGACTACGGTTATGCGACTGAAAGATCAACACGCATCGGTGGGCGGAGCACTTTACATTTCAGGTGCTTAGCCACTTTGGGAGCCACAACGACGAAAGAGAAAAAGACTACAGCCTCCGATCAAACATAATTTGATGCCCGATCAATAAAAAATATTAAGTGTTCGGACAGTTTTTAAAATTCAGCAGCGGTAAAAAATCTATTTCACCTCCGAAACAGTGGTTTTCAAAGAAGAATTGATCTGATCGACTAGCAAAAACTAAACTCTAAATCTGCGACCCACAGCAATTGTCAAACACAAGCAACTTCTAAAAACAGGGTAAGAGTTAATCTTCAAAATCATTAAAGGATGACCAAAAATTCACGGATCCAATTGATTCAATGCAGCATTAAAATCATAAAGGGGGGTCCAAAATTTAAAAGAATTCGGGGAGAACAGTTGCAGCTGCAACACACATCTGGGGCTGGACCATCACATACAGAGGATCCACTTAGGTATCCACTCCCTACAAGATCTATATGCCACAATGGACATGCAGAGGGTTCAGAGCGTCACATCATGCCACATCCTTGCACAACTTGTCAAAACATATGCTATGGGCCTTCTTCTTTCGCGGCGATGGGTTACAACAATATGTAAGTCAAACTCGTTCTTCACATAGTTTATTATTTTTTATATCACAATGTTCAATTGTTTCATAAATTATTTATATTTTAAGTATCTGACAATTTACGTGAACACATTTACAGCTGGTGTCCAATGACACCCCAGAATCCCATACTCCACCCATTGATGCTAATGATATGGATGCAACGGTTAATGCTGCATATGATTTTGGTGCTTGACCATTAATTGTAAGAACATTACTTTTTGATTTAGCATCATGATTTAGATATTTATAGTAGGGATTGGCACGTTTAATACATCTTAATATTGATACAATATATTTTATGTAGGGTAGGCACGATGAGTATGTTGCATCTGAGACAGATTCATCACATATAGAGAAATATTCTCAAGTACATGTATGATTTTAATTATTCTTTTAATGATTCAACATGTACTTTTTTAATTATTTGAAATTGTCTAATTGTATCTTTATGTTTTTTTACATAGGAACATATGTTCGATAGAGATGCCCACTAAGAGACCATGCTCGCTAATGCATATGCCAATCCGTTTAGGCCGGTGTCAATTGTTTCACCCACTGTTACCCACCTATTCACGTCACCCAGGTATATGTATATCTCACTTATCTTATATCTATGTTTCCCCAATTGTCCCTCCATGTAGTATAATTTTCTTTGTACATGCAAGTATCTTTTTGCTGCACCCATTGATTTGTTGACATTGACATATATATTATTTTATGCAGCTTTCTGGTGAGCGAGTGGTGCTTGAAGAGCACCCAATCGGGGCTGCTGGTCACCTGCCTCCCCCCCCCAGGTACATGTATGTCTCGATTTCTTTAAAAAAGTCATTATCCATCCATGTAGTATAGTTTTCTTTGTACATGCAAGTATCTTTTTGGTGCACCCATTGATTTGCTCACATTGACATATATTATTTATGCATCCTTCTAGTGACATAGTGGTGCTTGAAGAGCACCCAATCGGGGTCGATGGTCACCCACCTCTCCCCCCCAGGTACATGTATGTCTCGCTTTCTTTGAAAAAGTCATTGTCCCTCCATGTAGTATAGTTTTCTTTGTACATGCAAGTTTTTTTTTTAGTGCACCCATTGATTTGCCGACATTGACATATATTATTTTATGTAGCCTTATAGTGAGCTAGTGGTGCTTTAAGAGCACCCAATTGGGGCCACTGGTCACCCACCTCCCCCCTAGGTACATGTATATCTCACTTTCTTTGAAAAAGTCATTTCCCCTCCATGTAGTATAGTTTTATTTGTACATGCAAGTATATTTTTGGTGCATTCATTGATTTGCTGACATTGACATATATTATTTTATGCATCCTTCTAGTGAGCAAGTGGTTCTTGAAAAGCACCCAATCGGGTCCGCTTCTCACCCTCTCCCCCCTAGGTACATGTATGTCTCTCTTTCTTTGAAAAAGTTAATCTAGGATGTAGATAAATTTTCAAATATTTATACAATTGCTTGTCTTATACAGAGTTGGACATGTATCTAATTGTTGGCACCATTTATTTTTTGTAGAATGTTAGTGAGGCAAGGACGGTACTTGTAGTTACACCTCGACCCACCATCACTTATAGACAAATATCAAGTAAAAATGTTCTATTGGCTTGGAATTTGAACAAATGTACATAGAATTTCTATAGGTTGGTAAACTAACTTACAAATTTTGGTTTGTGTGCAGTTTCCGAAAATGAGATCTGATCCTCTTGTTCAACACTGAGGAACACCATCGAGCATCCGAAAAAGAAAGATAGACTTCTAAAAAGCCACTGACAGTGGCAGTGAAAGGGGGGATAAATAGAATTCATGTATAGGGGGGATAAACATAATTCATGTATAGGGAGGATACATACATGTACTGTTTTGTTTGTATACACACATATGTACTAGTATGATCCCCTATTTTGTATTATGGCCATGGCATGCCATTTTTGAAAACATTATATGTACATATAATATACAACAAGGTTCAAATTTATATATATGGTTGACTTGATATGGGAACATGATATTTTTTATATGTCTTTCAGATATGCTTAACTATGTCTTTCATTAAGTATGTGTTTAATTAAAATCATACTTAATGTGTGGTTCACCTATGTGATATAATGATATCATAGACCTTATCATGACATATCCTACTAACTATTTGAATATCTCCAATACTCCAAGGAAGAATGTATGACTCATCCAACTAAGATCAAGTAACCATTAAGTAAGCCACCTCTAATATGTAAATATGTCACATACCATCCAAGGGCTAATCATACACCATGTACCCCAAGTCTCATGAAGCACCCCTAAACATCGTGTAAACTCTTTTGTAGTAACTTTGAAATCTAATACTCCCTCTTATAAGGAAAGTGTTTTCACCAATACAAGTTAGATCCCATTGCAAATCCACTAGACCTACCATCTAGTTAGATCACAACATCTCAAACCTCCAAGAATGTTGACCACCTATGAATATGAAGGAATATAACTCTGCATCATCAACAAATTTCCAAAATCCATCATCCCTCAAGTCAACACCATGGGATAAAATCACTAGACACCACATCATAAGATGTTGAAGACATCCTACAAAGATAATAACATCTCCATACAAGACCAAGACAAATGAATTGTACCTATGAAAATCACAAAGATCGATAACTCCAGAAATCCATCGACCTTAATGAAATACCAAGATCATGATACAATCAACAACCCATGGAGGGATATCAACAACTTTTTAACATCATAAGCTCTCTCACACACCTTAAAACCTTTTAAAACCGACACACTAACTTGAGCTAGGTCAAGTCTCTCTTTCCAAGAGAATTTTAAAGAAAGAGTATCATCAAGGTCAATTCCCTCTACCTAAGAAAGTCCAACAACCCTATCCCTATAGTCGAAAACACTCTCATCATTTTCAAGCCTAGAATCAATATATAGGTTATAAACCTATCGTCATGACATCTTACCATGCATTCTCTACATATTCCTCACCAAAAATAGACGGCCCATCTTTCCTTTCCATGGAAAGTACAAGTGCCACTTGATCAACAAGAAACCTGTAAAGACCACCCTCTCTATACAAACTACAATCATTGATGGTGCAATTTTTTCCTTCAAATGGAACTTTATACTATACATATATCATATTTTGGAATTCTCTCATAACATTCTTATTCAAACAAGGAACAAATAGAACATCACTCACACGTGATACATAGCATCATAACCAATATCCACACTCATACCTCCCTCTTGCTCTTGAAACATGTTTAATAAAGACCTATCATATGTCACAAATCTTAAAGCTCCAATGTCCACATACCATCCAAGTCTAGACACAATCTTAAAATATAATCAAGACACCATAGCCATATCCATGTTAAAAAAACAACAATATGAAGAAGACGAAACATTTTTTAGGGTCCAAGATATTCTCCCAAGAAACTTAGGGTATCACACCCAACAATAACATCAAATTCAAGCACCTAACCTAAGTACACAACAATTGGAATACCAAACCCCTCTTTCACCTATAGAGTGATCTCAACCAAAAAAAACTATGATGCCATGTATAAAATTTTGAACCAGGGAAAATTAGTGAGACTTTAGAAATTAGCATATGTGTGTCACCAATGCAAGAGTTGATCTACCAATGCAATAGTTGACCCACCAAGGCAAGAGTTTCATTCCAGGAAACTGAGCAGAACCCTATTTTATGAAATAAATGCACAATGTAGTCATTGGGCCATGCAAACATGGTGGAGAGGGACCCCTATATGTAGTTAGAAGCCAGGATACCACGGAGTCGACGGTTCGTCGATCCAGCCTCCGGTTGATGATTTATGTCCAGTTGAAAGTCACCTCAAAATGTGGTTCAGGGACACTTGGTAACTTTTGGTCCTGAAGCGAAAAACCAAATGGAGTAGCATAATTGCATGTTGTTGGATCCTATAGGTGTGTATAGGCAAGGCCATTATGGGAACACTACCAATAGTAGCACGGTGGATTTTTTTGCAGAGTTGACCCACCAATGAAAGAGTTTTATTCAAGGAAATTGAGCAAAACCATAGTTTATGAAATCAATGCACAATGTAGTAACCCGTCCATGCAAACACGGTGGAGAGCCCCCCCTAGATGTAGTCGCATGCCAGGAGACCAACAGAATCGAAGGTTCAATGATTCGACCTTCGGTTGTCGATTTATGTCTAGCTGAAAGACGCATCAAAATGTGGTTCAGAGACACTTGGTGAATTTCATTCTTGGAGTGAAAAACCAAACAAAGCAGCATAATTTCATGTCATTGGCTCCTACAGGTGTGTATGGGAACACTACCAATAGTCGCACAATGGATGGTTTTGCAGAGTTAACACATCAATGAAATATTTCCAAGAGTTGACCCATGAATGTAATTGAATGTGCATTAATATAAAAAAAATCATTAAAAGTAAATTGCAACAAATCTAGAGCATGTTATTTTCCGAATTCTATTTGGTGGTGTCTAAAGACACCGTTAGTTCTTGGCCCCACCAATGTGCCATAGATCGTGTTTGTATCCTACACACACAAAAGTCTAAACATTAGTACTCTCGTAAAAAAATAAAGAGAACCCAATGAAAGTGTGCAAACATTATTTATAGATAACTCACCTGAGGGTATAGCATTGTGTTTGTACTGTCGAGTATACTGTGAATAGTAGGATGTATGTGAATGGTATTCGTTAGTAATAGGTTAGTATTGAAATTGTATAGGTGAATGGTATTGAAATTGTGCTTCAACACACACTTTAAAGTTTAAATAATGCACCTGAGAATCTAGTAACAACTGACAATGCACTCACTTGAGTAGGCCATTTGGATCATCTCTTCTGCCGATCATGTCCATGAATCTCTCATGCTCTAAATGAGGTAGCAAGTATCATACATGTGACCTATATTTGTTCGAAAGTCTGTACAACTTGATGTTTATACCAACTACTAGGTTGGTGAAGTGGTATACAATATATACCGGTCTATAATCCTGATATACATACCCACCCTTCCTATTTTGTTGTGCTGCTAGTGTCAAGTACTCCCCTTTTATAGCCATCGAGCCAGTTGGAAATTCAATATTTCATCATCTGTAACAGGTTTGACAATGGGTTGTTTCCCCTCTAAGCAATGCACCAACCAATAGTCAGAACCCCATTCATTATTTTTTGGGGCAACCACTGCATATATATGACATGTGAAAGGAAATAGGGCGAGCTAACAATACATTTATTAAAAAAGGTCTTGCATGTAACATAAATAAAATTTATTTAAATGTAAAGGCTTGTAGTTATTTAGGTACTACAAGTTTACTTTTTTTGTACCGCTTGTATGAGATCCAATATGTGATCATAGTCTGTAGAAATATATGTCTAATAATCTTACAAATGGCCTACTTCATTATCCCCCTTCAAATTGGTTCCAAGTGTCACTCAATCCAATGTATCAACCATATATGTATACTCACAATCATCCCATTCATCAATGCTACATGAACCGCAAAAGCAAGCCTTCAATATTTTCCAAATTTGTAGGTCGGAGTTGTCTGAGCTTCTAATTGAATGAAACTGTTGAGTTCCAAGCACTGTGTTCACCCTATGTGTGTTGGATTGGTCCACATTTGTCACCTCCTGAAATATTCTCCGCACTAGGTTTTTTTGTGTTGCTTGTTCTCCCATCACAGATGCACACCATTTCACTATATATGCAGCGTCTCAAAGGCGAGCACCTGTAAAATTCATACCTTCTCTTCTAAGGACAGTTTTTATGCATGCACTAGCGACATCGTGCTCTCCTTTTCCATGACCAGTTTCAAAGAAGTTCCATATATGTGACATGTATTTTATGTGCAACAAACACAACCATTGAAATACACGTGCATTCTTGAACTGTCTAGCACAACCATCTGACCAAATCAAATGACGACAAAATGGTGTATCCGTAGCTATCACATGTTCATAGAACAATTTAAAGCAATGTTGCATATATTGGATGTCATGGGTTCGGTCGTCACTTATGTAGAAATGAATTTCTTTCAATATCACACGTTCCTCTTCATTGCTATCTAGCCCATGTCGATAAGTGATATGGACCATTATGCTAACCTGCTCTGAGTGATAGTACTGACTTTGTAGTTCATTTTGTGGTTGTAGGGTGTAATTTTCTGCAAATTCAACCACTGATAGTATTGTTTCGAGAGGGAGGTGTCTCGGCATATTCTGAACTGCTCATCTTGCCATCGTGCCATGTCGACATGTTGAATGTACTATTGGATCTTTCCACATAACTTTGAAATAAATTCACATACTTGCACCTGGTGGGAAAGAAAATAAACAATGTTATAAAACAACATAAGAATATTTACATGAATATTAATTTATGTTAATAAACAATGTTATAAAACAACATAAACAATATAGTCATTTAAATGAGTATTATTTGTGTACATTGTCACCTATGAAGTAACCAATTTAATATTCCTGCTTTCTTTCCCATCATGTAGCTGATATGTCTCATACCGATAGTTCTGCTTCTCGACAATTGTATTCCTGAATGGTTGATCTTCACTCTCATGGATGCAATCAGACCACAATGATAGCCCACCGCATTTGTTGCAAGAACCCTCTACACATTGTTTTAAGTAATATGTCTGCCCATATTGCCTTAGACACATTATGCTATGGATACAATCTCTAGATGATGTTGGTGGTACTGTACTTGAGCATTCATGCACATGGTTAGGATGCAAAAAACTACGTATATGTGCAAATGTATGATAATATATATCAAACTCTATGTGGTACCTCGAACAACAAGTCTTCCTGACGCTATTCATTCTAGCATACCAAGGCTTGCATTTTTCAAAATATCTTTTCCTGAGCCTTAGCTCTACGTGGGAAATTTTAAACATCTCGAACAATTAAGTTTGTGCCATGTCAAGATAATGTTTACCATGCGGTGCATTATTCATATAACGCCTAAAATGTTATAACACATCCTCTGTGTTAGAAGAAGCCCTAGTGGTATCGTTCCAAAATGTGTGCACTAGTCCCTTCATTGCTTCTACTAACTTCATGTCTTTGAGGGACAACCTACCGGTAAATTCCCATAATGTTTCCATTTGTCCCTCTACATCAAGACTACCTCTTCTTACTGAATATTTTTTAAGTGTCTTTGGATGTAAAGGCACAAATTGTGATGTGTATTTAAGTAAATGATGTTGTCTTGTGGATCTACTTACAATTGATTCAGCCAAGATGCAGCGAGCCACATTACAGTCTCGTGAATGAGTTTTTTTACCAATCAATGTGAATGTAGCAGGAAGAGATTTAAAAATGTGATTACTTGATTCGATATTCTTCAATGTTCTTATGCCTAAACTTTTTCTAACAGTTTCCATACTCCTAGATTTAATCAAAGCTAAAAACAATTGACATTTATCTACTTCATATTTTTTATCAACATACAGTTTCTTTATTTGAGAACAATAACAAAGGATATTACATTTAGGCACATTACCTTCCATGGAAGTCAATTCATTCTCGTCCACTTGTATGAGTTTAGGAGTTCTCTTTCGCTTCGATGCAAGCTTTTTGCTGTTTGAAATGCTGGAGCGACATTTACATCCACTATAGGATGACAACTTCAATTAGGATATTGAATGACCTCACATGGTTGTTGTGGAGCCACATTTTCATCGTTAGGAACATAATGATTGAACTCTTCGCAAAATTGTCCTCTTAATAACGCACCAATATTTTCATCTTCCCCATAACCAGCTTCCATTAACGTTGCCGCTTATCCTCCTCAACCTCTACGTCAAGTATCTATTCTTTTCCCTGAGATGTTGAGGCACAAGTATTTGATGCAAAGTGTAGTGTTCCATCCAATGAACTTGATACTGAAATGTGGGTCACTGGATAATGAATGGTATTATCCACTATCAAATTCCTCTACTTTGACTCTTCCTCTAGGGTATCCAACATTGTATTTTCTATTGAATTGTTATGCTTCACCTGTTAAGCGGGAATGGGGAGTATTTGCTCATCGATTGAGTGCCGACGATTTCTTTATTCTTCCCTCTTCTTTAAGTTTATCCCCTAAAGTGTTGAACACACACAAAACATTTTCATTTCAAGGTTTTCAAACTTCAATAATTCATTAAAAAAAATAATTCATGAATTTTAAAAAAATAGTGTTGCACTAGTACCATATGTCATTTATATGTCTGCAAGAGTTTATCCATGATAGGTATAACTCCCGATTCAATATTATTCCATTGCTAATGCATTCTTTTATACATTACATGTGACGGTTGTGTTTCACCTTTCGCCCAGCCTTTTCGGCTTCCTAACTATTCAGATTTCTTTATTTATTTTCAATATATAATCGCTACGGATTATATTCTAACAATCCCCCTCTTAATCTGAAGGGGTGTTCGTAAGTCCGAGCATGTTTCTGAATCTTTCAAACTTTTCTCGTCCAAGCGCTTTGGTGAAGATGTCTGCAATTTGATCATTTGTGGAACAATGTCGAAGATGGACTGTCTTGGCCTCTACATGATGTCGAATCAAATTATACTTTGTGTTGATGTGTTTGGTGCGATCATGGAATCTAGGATTCTTAGCCAGCTTGATTGCAGAGGTATTGTCGATCAATAATGGTGTGGAGTCCTCTTGTTTTTCTTGCAAATCTTCAAGTATCTTCCTGAGCGATACTATTTCTTTCGTTGCTTCAGCTGCAGCCACATATTCTGCTTCTGTTGTTGAATCTGCCGGAACTGACTATTTGCGTGATCTCCATGAGACAGCTGCTGATCCAAGACTCATAGTGTATCTAGAAGTTGATACTCCTCCTTATCGCCATCAAAATCTGAGTCTGAGTACCCAATAAGTTTGAAGTCATCCACTTTAGAGTACTTGAGTCCAACGTCTTGAGTCCCCTTCAAGTATCTTAGAACTCTTTTTGCAGCTGACCAGTGTCCTTCACAAGGTTTATGCATGAACCTTGAAAGTATGCCAACAACATAAGAAATATCTGGTCTAGTTGTTGTAAGGTAGATAAGACTTCCTACAAGTTGTCGATACTTGGTTGCATCCTCAAATTCTTTTCCTTCACTTGATGTGAGCTTCATTTTCTGTTCCATTGGAGTAGATATAGGGTTGCATTCTGTCATGCAAAATTTGTTTAGTAGTTCTCCAACATATTTTTCTGAGATAGGAAGATATACTTAGAATGTTGAGTGACTTCAATTCCTAAGTAATAGTGGAGATGTCCCATATCTGTCATTTCGAAGATCTTTTTCAAATCTTTCTTTATGGATGCTATATAGCTCTCATTGTTCCCTGTCATCAAAAGATCATCTACGTACACCACAAGATACACAACAGATCTTCCAACTTTCTTTATAAACAATGTTGCATCATCAAGATCAAAATGTTCAAAATTTAACTTCAAAAGATGCTCGGTTAACTTTTCATACCATGCGCAAGGTGCTTGTTTTAGGCCATACAAGGATTTGACAAGCTTGCATACCTTTTGTTCTTTTCCTTTCACAACAAAGCCTTCTGGATGAGACATGAAGACATTCTCTTTCAAGTCTCCATTCAAGAAAGTAGTCTTCACATCCATTTGATGAACTTTCCACCCTTTCTGAGAAGCTAAAGAGAGCAAGGTTCNCTTGTTATCAAGAGCATTTGAGGGACTTCTGTTTCTCAAATAGGCTGCACATTTCACTGCATCACCCCAAAACATTAGTTTTACATTCTTGAAAAACATGATTGACCG
>LPNX011205971.1:187027-197375 GCA_001517045.1 Pseudotsuga menziesii | reverse complement strand
ATGATTTTGGTAGGTATTTGTCAAAATCTAGTGAAATTAGGGGTATTCTTTAATATCCCATGAATGAAGGCGCTATGGCATATTTTCAATGAGTGAAGACCCTGTGGCAATTGATAGAATTCAACATGAACAACTATCTCATTTACCAAGAAGGAGAAACAAACTCCAATTTCCCTACAAGAGGAGGTCAAGTGTTTTCCCTGCAAGAAACTGGAAGAGGAGGTTAAGTTTTTTCCCCTAGATTTAATGCCTAGCAAAATAACTAGTAGCTGAAAGAAATGAGCATGTTGTAAATTCCTTGTGTAAGTGCAATACATATTTATAATGCAATATATATTTATTCTTAAATAATAGAAGGAAAATGGATGCTAAATAATAGCATTCAACTAAAAATGTTTTTTTATGGAGCATCCATCAACAATATTAAATCTAAGAAGAAACTCCTTAGAATTTATATGACCTAACGTTCATATTAAATTCAAGAAACAAAATTGATAATAGCCCATAATTTATTACAATATTCTAACGAAACTCACATCCAATTACTCAAGCAAAAGGGTCTCAAACAATGCCTTAAATTCGTAACTAATAGAATCATTTAGTAACAAGAAAGTAATCACTCTTTACAAGTTCATATGTATTTTCCAATCCAACCATAACTTTGTGAATAGAAACTAGCATAGAATACATTGCCTTCTAATTGAATTCTTGAAAAACCTCTTCTCTAATAATATTGATCTCCTTGTGAATCTCAACAAGAAGTGTTGCAAGATACCTCTGTATAGTTGTCATCACTTTAACTTTTTTAGAAACTCAAAATCAGCATTATTATCCAGACGTTGCATTGGAGAATTTTTTTATGGGAGAAGTTATTTGACTTTTGGTTCTACTTGATCGAACTTTTGAGATCCAATTGTTTTGGTATTGGCGTTACTCCTTGGGTTAAACACACTTCTCCATACTTTCTCCCGATCTCACAGAGTAGCTGTAAAAATCATTCATATATTATTCTATCCATTAATGTACCAAACTTGACAAAATATAATGCATTCATGATGCACATGGAAGCTACTCAAGCATACAAAAGCAGGTCAAAACGTTCAGCTGGGAATGACTCACAAGAAGCGGATGGGGAAGAGGTTGCAGTTGTTGAAGATGGCAGACTCTAGAGCTTTCCATAGACAACGAGCATAGAATATTGAAGCTAGACAGATTTCCATTTTCGTCACCCGCTTATGCTACACTCATCTCATCAAAATCACGTAATTAAAACACCCAATAATTAGATTTTTTTGTAGTGCTATCGATTACAACAAATATATAATAATAGATGAAAGATGGTTAACCTGCTCCATGGGCAATGTTGAAAATGGAATTGTTGCGAAGCCTATTGAGGCCACTGTCTGGATTAAGACCTTCAAGAGTGTCATCCCAAATCTTACCCAACATGCATGCACCTTTTCTTTTATGTGACTCCAAACTAATTATCAAAATTGCAAACACCTTTTCTAGTCATTCCTTCAAGCAGTTCATTGAGTTAGTAACTATATAGGATAGGATAGATGTCGGTGAAGGACTGGAATTAAATGTTTACTTTTTATTTACGGAGAAAGATAAGTTGACAGGAGAGTGTAGGTCATGGCAAATGAGTAATGCAAATTTGGTGCGTAGAAAAGCAAGTAGTGATGTGATTGGAAGGCGTAGATTGACTGACCTTGCCCATGTTAGGTCATGTAAAATTGATAAGGTATATTCAAACCTTTCTTGTAGGAGTACAATAACTTCATAAACTACCACCACCAACCATTAACCTCACCCTTGTGTCGTGGGATCAAGGATTGGCCTAGTTTTTCTACTTTCCTGTGGACTGTAAGGCCATGGAGGCCATCCATTGCACACCCAACACACTTTTTTATATTAAACTTAGTCAAGTCTTTTGTTTTTTAATCACATACTCGTGTACTTATTTATGGACTTGTGGGTTGATTTTCCAGTTATAAACAATGGATTCAAGAGCCAGGTCAATTCCCTAGTTACCCATTCTCTCATGGGATCATTCATTGGTTCACTTGTGACTTGATGCTCATAGGATCACAATTCATGGGCTCATTCTCTCACTCGAACGTGATTTTCCCTACACATGGGCTCACTTGTGACTTGTTGTCGACGAGTTGACTTGGGGCTTGCTTCCAGTGCTTAGTATGTAGAGTTGGATGGGTGTGTAGAGTGAAAAGAACACAATTTAATAAACACTAGCCCACATGAAATGGTCGTCTAAATGGCAGTGCAAGAAGACTTTATTCCCAAGGTAATAACCATTATTAAAATATCAATGTGTCATTGAATATAGACTAGTCAGATTCCTTTATCGCGTATTTTGTATATGAGTTAAATAATATAAAACAAAACTTCATACTAAGGTAAGGAATCCACATAGCTAATTAAGAAGAAGTCATATCTTTTTTTTATATATAAAGTAGCACAATCACATTTTTAAAACAAAATGTATATATAATCCAACACAACCATATATAAAATAAAACAAATTGTGTCAATTCTTGTTAAATTGGGTTGATTCCACAACCAACAAAATGGATTTTGAAAGCACTGAAATTCCTGAAGAGTACTTGGATATGTTGCTACAAGAGTTTGCATATGATCCTATTCAACTACTGCTTACAGAAGACCCAAATCAGGTGCGATTGTAGTAGGACATTGGAGACAATTTGGGATGACAAATAAGAACATGTTAATCCATTCACCCACCAACCCTTGAACATCAACAATTTTATTCCACAGGCTGAGCTCAGATGAGAAATGCAACTATACATAGTCAACCGCTCAAACCTAGCCCTAAGTTTGAAGTTCATTCCTGTCTATACACAAGTATTAAGCCAGGGAGAGATGATAATTTTATTGAATGAATTGATTTTGGATTACCATGCCTCTACTAATATTGTCACTCTCCAGAACCTGAACAAAATAATAAAAATTTACTCAAAACCAAAGAAAAAAAACAGAAGCACCATATTTATACTCTTTGTTGATTTTTAAGAGCTAATCAATCTTCAAACATCACTGAGAATCCATTTCATACTAGTGGGTTTAAAGTGATATCATGCCATCAACAATACCATGCGAATTTGGTGTGCAGAAAGCAAGTAGTGATGTGATTGGAAGGTGTAGATTGACCAACCCTGCCCATGTTAGGTCATGTAAAATTGATAAGGTCTATTCAAACCTTTCATGTAGGAGCACAATAACTTCATAAAATACCAACACCAATCATTAACCTCACCCTCATTTCGTGGGATCAAGGATTGGCTTGGTTTTTCTACTTGGCTACGGACTATAATTCCATGGAGGCCATCCATTGCACACCCAACACAATTTTTATATATTAAATTTACTAAAGTATTTGGTTTTTGTAAACACATATTCGTGGACTTATTTATGGGATTGTGGGTTGATTTTCCAGTTATAAACAATGAATTCAAGAGTCTGGTTAATGCCCTAGTTACCCATTCTATCAGAGGATCATTCACATGTTCACTTGTGACTTGTTGTCAATGAGTCGACTTGGGGCTCGCTTCCAGTGCTTAGTATGTAGAGTTAGTATATAGAGTTGGATGGATGTGTAGAGTGAAAAGAACACAATTTAATAAACACTATCCCACATGAAATGGTCATCTAAATGGTAGTGCAAAAACCACATTCATGTCCAAAGCACAATAATTGACACCTATATTAAACTACAGTACACTAATGAATATAATAGGATGGAATTCAAATTAAAAACAAATATATATACCTAGATTGTTAGTTATGAATCTTATGGCGATCCACCCACTCATCAGATTAATTACTATGTTGTACTGTGCGAGATCAACCAGAAGATTATTTGTGTGTGGGTTTATGCCCTAAACCTCCTCTCCAAGTCATTTTCAAGGTTTGTACCCCCTTAATTCTATAATTTCAAGCTTTGCATAATCAAGGTCTCTCCTGTATTCTGTTGTTGTAATCTTTCTCTCATAATCATCAGATAAACAAGCCCTCATTTTATGGCTTAATTCATCCTCATCTACCACTAAAACATTCTCTTCAATGACCTCATATTTTTGGGTAATTAGAGGAACCAGACTTGCTATTTCCATTCTAGGTCCCCACTCATGACCACTAAACTCAGCTACAACAAAAGGTAGAGGCAATCCATGACCACTCCATGATCGAACCACACTCCCAATAGCTTGAATTCTTGGACAGGGCCTTGTTCTCTTCTTCCGGTTACTATTTATGCTGACTGCTATTGCTGCTCAGTCCCACCATTGGAATATTCTAGTTGAGATTAATGGAATGTCTCCATTTGAATCTATTGCCAGCGAGATTAATGGAATGTTACCATTCGAATCTGATGCTTGATATTAATGGAATGTTAGAGCATTCTCTTCTCATGATGTGGGTGGAATCTATTCGACTTCCAGGTGGAGTATTGCATGCACCTTTAGACTACATCGCATGCACCTCACTGCAATAGGAGCCCTGTCTCCATTAATACTTATCCAAGAAGACTCTATGCCCGAGGAAAAAACCATTATTAAAATGTCAAGGTGTCATTGAATCTAGACTAGTCATATTCCTTTATTGAGTATTTTTTATATGAGTTAAATAATATAAACAAAATTTCAGACTAAGGTAACAAATCGACGTAGCTAATCAAGAAGAAGTCGTATCATTTTTTATATAAAGAGCAACAAATGAAGAATCTATTAAAAAAAGATTTAAGTGCTCACTGAGGAGTCACACCCATAAAATATAGATGAAAAAAAACCTATGTTTGAATTTTTATAAAATTGATCAATGATTATCAGCTATATCTATGAGAAACAAAAACACTCAGATCTCATATTCAGGAAATCACTTACATAACCTTTTATTCTAAATAGTAAAAAAGTAACTATGTTTTCACACACAGAAATTACAAACTAAAATATCTGTTACAGTGTGCAAGTAACATAGGTTATCACTAACAATTCTCACTAAAACACCTTATCATAAATACGATATTACATTCTCTATAAATAGAGTTTGATGGGTTTCAATTCAACGAATACAAATGAAAACTTGGATATTAGGAGGACATATGTGGCGATTCCAAAACAACAAATGGTATAAACGATTATTTGAAGAAGAGGCCCAACTTATTAGCTCCAGTTGTCACAGACATGCTGAAAACTCAGGCATTAGTTCCTTCAATCTCCCCCTTAATGTCAATTTTGAGGATTCCCAATTGTGATCTAAGTATCTCCAATTGATTCTTTGGAAGAGATTTAGTAAAAATGTCTGCAAGTTGATCTTCAGATTTACAAAATTTTAAAAAAAAAAATCTTGTTGGACAAGATCTCTAATGAAGTGATGTCGAATGTCAATATGTTTGCTTCTGCTATGGAAAACTGTATTCTTTGTCATGGAGATAGTACTTTGATTACCGCGATAAAATTTGATGGGTTTACATACTTCCATTCCCAATTCTTCCACCAACCTTGACAACCAAATGGATTGTGTGCTTGTTGATGAAGAAACAATATATTATGCCTCAGCTATAGATAGTGCAATAGTGGGTTGATTTTTGTTGCTCCAAGAAACAAGGTTTCCTCCAAAGGGAAAATCATATCCAGAGGTACTCTTTTGATCATCCAAGTTTCCTGCCCAATCTACATCTGTGTATGCTACAACATTTGAATCATTAGTAGAGGTATAAAAAAATCCATAAAATCTTTTACATATTCTAAGAATCCTTTTTGGATTCTCACCAATGGAACTCATGAGGTTGATACATAAACCTAGCAACTATACTTACAACAAAAATAATTTCTGGTCTAGTGGGTGTCAGATACATAAGGCTTCCAATCAGAGATCCATAAAGGGTAGCATAACAAAGTGGAATTTTATCATCTTTCATCAGTTTACACCCAACTACAAGAGGAGTTCTCACATGTTTACAATTTTGCATGATAAACCTCTTTAACATGTCTTCAATATATTTATCTTGACAAATAGATATACCTTCAGTTGTTTGTTGAATTTTCATCCCCAAGAAATATTGCATTTCTCCCAAATCAGACATTTCAAATTCTGATTTCATTTCCTGTTTAAATTCCTCTATAAGTGGAAATGAGGTGTTAATGAATATTAAATCCTCTACATATAAACAAAGGATGATGAAATCTGAACCAACAACATTTTTGTAGAACATTTAACAAAACCATGATCATGAAGATAGTTATCAATTCTATATTACCAAGCTCTAGGGGCTTAATTAAGACCATAAAGTGCCTTCTTAAGCCTACACACCTTATCTTCTTTACCATCAATAATGAAATCCTTAGGTTGATCAACATAAACTTCTTCCTTCCAATATCGATTTAAGAAATCATATTTAACATACATTTGATAAACATTTAACTTTAACTAAGATGTAATGAAAAGAACTATCCTTATTGTTTCCATTCTTGCTACAAGAGAAAAAGTATCATCATAGTCAATTCCTTCTTGTTGCACATATCCTTTTGCAACCAAAAATGCTTTATGTTTTGAAATGTTGTCATCCATATTAAATTTAAGTTTGTAAATCCACTTTACACCAATAGTGGCTGGGGGAAACCCCAAACAACCTTTTGGAAACTCGGGTGTAGGACCTTCCTCATCCAAAAATCCTCAACATATATCTTCGACTCGACCTATATTACCTTTTCTGCCAACTCTAAACTTACTAGACCTTTGGAAACTCATGAATGACCATATGCACCATGATCCGACTTGGTCATCGGTTCTGATTAAATTACCTTTTGACATTCCCAAGTTAGAAGGCAAAACTGGAGAGGATCTGGGTGACCATGTCATGATGTTTCACTTATGGTGCTCCCCTAACTCTTTGAATGATGATTCAATTCGACTGAGGCTATTTCAAAGATCTCTGACTAGTGTTGTGGCCAAATAATATATTGAACTCTCATATGCCGCCTATGACAATTTTCTTGATCTTGAAACCATTTTTCTGAACTGATTTCAACTTCTTGTCTAGTATGATTCTCGTACAGACCTTTTGTCGACATTTCGAAAAAATAAGGACACTCATATATATGACCATATTCAGGATGGAGAAGAAGAAAGAGGCTCATTAAATCCAATATTCCTCCCAAATTCCTGTTGGAATGGTTTTTGAAGTCTTTACTGCCATACATTTCAAAGGACGTTTCAACTTCGGGAGTGACCTCGGAGGAGGATTCCATACTCAGGGCCCAGTAACTGGACTTGATTTATTCCTAGTATGGCATTATTTATGAGATAATACATGAGGTACGATGAAATATATTAAAGAATCCACAATACACTAGAAATAATGTTTAATCTACTGACAATCTTCTACGACCTAAGTCACTCTCCTAATTAATCCCTCACATAAGTTCACACGTGTTCCCTAAATAGAGGGAACACCCTAACCATCCACAGTTGTTGGCTAATCGTTAAATGTATTATGTACTTGAACTTCAAAAATGGATGAAAACACAAAAATAGACCCTCCAATTGTTAACTCATATTCACCTCTACAAATTGTGAGCACTTCATGCTAGTAAAATTAATTTGTAAGGCTGTTGATTCCCTATCTAAAGATGATTGGGAAGTGGAAGAGGGTGAAATGATTTTGAGTTAGTTTCAAGAGGGAGTCACACATGAGTTCAAACAATTCATATAATTTCGATCGTCTATGTTTAGTTTATGAGGTCTGGTTTATTAGGGAATTTCAACAGTAGTTCATGTGCCTTCTAAAGGAAATTACTTTTTCAAGAGGGAGATCAGAAATCATGTCACTTCATTGGGTAACCAACTCAGAGACCTTATTTGTAGAAGGGGTCTCAAGATTTGTTTACAAGTTGTTGCTTTAGTGTCTTGACTTTGCTTTATGTCTTGCCTAGATGGTGAACATATACCGTGAACATAGTTATCACATATTAAAAAATCCCTGCAACTCTTGGGGAATCATTTGGCTTTTGCATCCTAGTGTAATTGAACAATCCCTTTTATTCAACTAGAAAATTTTGACAATTTTGACTGAGTCTTCTGCTATTCATATGAAACCTATGTATGATTATTTGTTAATACTATTTCTTATTTGTGTCTTCAAAATTGTTCTTGCTTTCCTGTAGTAATCAAAGCCTTGGGAGTAATCCTCGGGTAAAGTGGGAAATCACTTGTATTCTCCTTTGTTACACATAATTATTGTAGCCCACTTTCATATTTAATACCTTTATACCCGATATTCATAGAATTTTTAATGTCACCCAATGCTCAACTTATCTATAGAAATTAACTAAATAATTTAGGAAAAAATGTGTTCCTCTGGTTCATTGAGTTTATTACTTTACCATGAATAAAAGTCCATAATATTAGTCAATGCTTTGTATTTACAAAGTTTGGCAGAATTTTTGTTTTGAGATCATACTTAGGTATACAAATTGATACTTAAAAAAATCCCATTTTTCATTTGAACCCCTACAAAATTCTTATGAGTTTAACTTAGGTTTATGTGTTTATTTTTCTACTAGGTTTTTAATGATGTTAATCGACCAAGGTATAGACTTGTAAAGGATCTCTAGTTGCACTAATAGATACAGTTTAAACAACTTGGACCATAAAGCATTTCATCGTTGAATATCGTGTTGCTAATTTTTTCATTGCCCCACTAGAGAGTGGCGCCAATTCGTTTCTACCAAGTGTTTTGGACTATGTGTAGTTACAACAAGTCTACACGGGTAGATTGCTATTGGAATTTCTACATGATATCACACCACATTTATTTGCGAATATATATTTGTATTTTTATTTGTAAATATTATAATAAATAGGTTGAACAGTGAACAATGTGTTTTAGCGATAAGTTGCACAACAAGATTTTGAAAATTATACTCACTAAGTCAGCCCAATTTAATATGCAATCACATTAAGATATGATATCCTTAGCCTGAACAAACTTAATCTCACCCACTTGAATATGTTTTGGTGACACCTAAATGCTCCAACCATACATCAATACCAATTTGTGGCACTTAAGTTCTGGCCTATCGAATTTCACCAACCACAAGTTAAGTGGTTGTGTTGGTTGTGCTAGTTAGTATTATTATTAATTTAAGAGAAATATGAAGTTTCATGGGTGAATAGGAACCTATATTTTAGAAGATGAAACCAAAAGTCAGTTTTCAATGCACTTATATGTGGCTCACATTGCTAAAATTCATTCAATCTTGGAGTTATTCAAGACCTCTAAATAATGGTACTAAACTCTTTGGTGTTTAGATAACTCAATGATCATGCAAGTGCCCAATGGTTCTTCATTGGCACGATCCTTTTCTCCCTCCAAGAAATAAAATATTTCTAGTCAAATTGAAGACTCGAAGGGAGATTTGTTTGTTGGGTTAATTCCTTCATAAGGTACTTATCAATTCCAATAGCTAGTTGCTCTCCTCAATTGGATGTCAATTCATTCTTAGATATTAGTGGACTATATTCCATATCTATTACAATTAAATAGTGGGTGCTATATTGGTTTTGAAGAGTTACTTCACTATTGGACATGTTCGTCTTAGCTGGGTGCATTTCCCATCTCCCCTTGGTCATACACCCTACTCATTGTTGGCTCTTATATTCCATTGATGTTTTTATTTTTATATGTTGGGATGGGGGAATCGATAACTATGAAGAATCACTCCTACGATATCCGAGAAAAAAATCACATGGTTTCCCTTATAACCCATTTTTTTAGCATGGCCTGCACACATGTGTCCTAGGTAATTCCAAGGGAATCAAATCAAGGAGGGGCAACATTATCACCGGGAGTCCCAACAACTAAATTTACCCATGTGCGGGCTTATATGCCATTGATGTTATCCACTCATTTTCCAAGCAATTTCTTCATTTTCAGATGTTTCCCATTACCCGAGGGACTATATAACATACCGCCTATGTTTTTTTAATTTTGTTGGTTGTTTTGTCTCTCCAAGAGACAATGCACACTTCCTCAATCAGTGAATTCACCTTGGTTGTTTAATCAATAATTATATATTTTATTCTACCTCATTGCTAGATTATATCCTCTACATTTTAAACCTTTGCAAGTACCCACACAGTCATATAAGGCCATACACATCCATACAAACTGTACATAGTGTGGGAGAAGCATCTTGATCTTTCCTCAAGAATAATTTTGATGATTTTTTTCTCTTCAATTGTCTTTCAATCCTCCAAGAACACCATATCCTTCTCTTTTGATTGATTTGGTTGTTGATAACTTAGT
>LPNX011205971.1:176844-186967 GCA_001517045.1 Pseudotsuga menziesii | reverse complement strand
TTATTAAATAAATAAATTTGTGAAGAATCTTGTTTATGAAAATGCATTCTCTTGTTTCAATTGTTGGTGTGGTGCTCCATGGAAAATAAATATAACATACGGTCAAGAAAGATAGAGGATACTCATATCTTCAATGATATTTGGGATGAAATTTGTGATGGAGATGATGACTTTGTACTTCATAAACACACATTAGACAAGGACCTTTCAATTTGGAAGCATAAATATAAGAAATCATATTCTTTGATAAATATTTTATATTCAGAAATAAATGCATACATTTGTATATATCACATTATGAAAGGTGAAAAGTGTTAATTTTTCTTTTCAAATAGAACAAAGGATCACTTAAAGAATAACAAGCACATAAGAACAAAAGAGAACACAAATATTTATCCTAGGAAACCCTTGAGGGGAAGAAAACCCAGCGAACCTTCCTCTATATAGAATTCACCCAAGTATAGTGTAAGATTTAGAGAACAAGACTATACAGCTTCCTCTCCTCCAAATGGAATGTTTCTTCTCTCTCTAGCGCATCTTATTGAGTACTGTGTATGTCCAAATGAGTGAGGTGCCTCCCCTATTTATACTCATCAGTGGAGAAGCCTAATAACCCAGCAAGGATGAGTTCTCCTCCCAATCAGGACTGACTTTCCTTGGGTGACTCAAAAATACATTTTAATAATACTTTTGTGGGTACTATTGAACCGACTTAAAACAGAGGTTTTACCTCAAGACTTTACATGACCAATTACATCAATGACATCCCTAATTGAAGGAACAACATATCCAAAAGGGGTACTAACAATAATAATACAAAATAGAATATCTTATGTAGTTACATTTATTTAACACTCCCTCTTAACAAGGAAGGTATTCTATAACACAACAATACATATGTACAACTAACTGGTAAGTCTATATGTCATAGGGAGTTTTCAAAACTATATCAACATTATCATTATCTGTGGAGTATCACCATCACGGAGCATCACATCTCGATCATCATAGCATCTCATCATATCTCGCTGCATCATTACGAGCATCACATCTCATCATATCATCATGGGCATCACACATCATCACATCATATCTCATTGCATCATCACGAGCATCACATATCATTGCATCATCACAAGCATCACATCTCGTCGCATCATCATGAGCATCACGTATCATTGCATCATCATGAGCATCACATCTCATTACATCATCGCGAACATCACATCTATGGCATCATCATGAGCGTCACATCTCGTTGCATCATCACGAGCATCACATATCATCGCATCATCACGATCATCACATCTCACCATAGGTATCCTTATCCTGAACATCACCTGCGATACACACAACATAGCAATTTAATGCGAAATCACCCATAACATCAAAAGACGTTGGATTGTCCACAAATGAATGCAGGACCACAACATCTACAAATGAATGTTGGACCACAACATCCACAATTGAATGTTGGACCACAACGTGTGCAAGTGAATGCTATACCACAACATCCATAAATGAATGCTGGACCACAACGTCTACAAATGAATTTGATGCCACAATGTAAAAAAAAATGCCAGACCAAAACATCTACAAATGAATGCCAAACCACAACATACGCAAATGAATACCAGACCACAATGTCTGCAAATGAATTCCATACCACGATGTCCACAAATGAATTATGAACCATAGCATCTGCAAATGAATTCCTGACCACAATGTTCGCAAATGAATGCCAGACCACAACGTCTGCAAATGGATGTCAGACCACAATGCTCACAAATGAATGTCGGACCACAATGTCTGCAAATGAATTCCATACCACAACATTCGCAAATGAATGTCGGACCACAACATCTGCAAACTAATGCCAGAACACAAAGTCTGCAAATGAATGTCATACCACAACGTCCGCAAATGAATTCCAGACCACAACATTCTTAAATGAATGTCATACCACAACGTCCGCAAATGAATTCCAGACCACAACATTCTTAAATGAATGTCAGAACACAATGTATGCAAATGAATGCCATACCACAACGTCTGCAAATGAATGTCAAACCACAATGTCTGCAAATGAATGCGGGACCACATCTCATTCGGATATTTCTATTTGAATATACAACGATATTCCTTGTGATGATGCCACCAACCATGTTGGGATCTACCCTTAGTGATATGACCAATCATACTGGGATCCACCCTTGGTGATGTCACCAACCATATTGGGATCTACCCATGAAGATATGTTGGCTTTTCTTCCTGCGACCCAAGTTTAGCCCCATTTTTGGTTAGCACAACAAAGCCCAAGATATTGGCCCAATGGAGCAGAGCCCAGCCGACAGCACCTGCGACACAGATGTCGTCTTAGCCGAGATATCTTAGTTCTATTGGTAACTTCCAGAACCATGTTTCCGCAGTTTTTCTAGGAGGGTGTTTTAAGTCCTTGGCTCTGCGCCAAGGTTTCCAATGAAGACCGAGAAGTTGGGTTAGTGGTTTTCACATTATATATCAACACAGAAGTATGATTTTCTCTTCGTTATGCAATCTTACGCAAATGCACAATGAACAGACATCACTAACATATTCATTATTGAAATACAACATTCATACAGTTATCCCTTTAAATCACAATAACCATTCAATCATTAAACATAGTAAATATGCACTTGTCTAATCTACTCAACATTCACACATATACACAACATGTAACGTGGAAACCCATCCAGGAAAAAACCACAAGGTGCTCTTCATCTGGCATTGGCATGAGGAAATAGATGCACCTTTTTTCTGTACATAAAGCTACATACTCTGTTCAAGATCTTCTCTTCTATCTTATACATACTCCTCCTCCCTCTCATGCTCTCTGGTCTTCTCTATCTTTATGACTCTACTCTACTCCTACTCAGCTATCCACACACACCCTGGATCGACTCAACCTTATCTACTTGTCTACGCACTTAGCTACAGAACCATTACTCTGATGCACTCAATGATCTAGAGTCATCAACCAAAACTATCTGCCTCTATTCTAGCTCCAACGTATTTCCCAAGAGTCCAGGCACTTACTCAAAACTGTTGTATCAACTAATTAGCTCAAAATCATCTAAGCAAGAACTAGCTAACGAGATAACCCATTTACAGCTTGGGTTTCTCCTTTTATAACATTGTTCTAGACTCGATATTAATCCCATACATGCTTGTTCAAAATCAATACTGACTTGATACAGTCTCTAATATCCCTATCTTCAGTCGTTATCCCATCCGACTTACCATCTTCAACCACCAGGTTGTCTTTCCTATTCGAGTAATACATGACCAAAAAGGCGCTATCGACCTGACTTACAAAAATTCCTTTATGCATGTGGTTTCTACTGGCTCCAACCCAGATCATACCCATGATCACTAAGGGTTATTTCTTTCACATTGTTATTCCTTACTGTCATTCTTACATTGAAATCTCGTCATGTTGAGCCATGTGTTAACCCTATGTCTAATCCCTAAAGTTCTATCTGCTAAGGTTGATTGATATTGAAGTTGTTTCTTCCTTTTTTACCTCTTTAGGAAGGTCGTTTCTCTTTCCCTTCATGCAAGAAGCACTAACAATGCTCTTTCTCCTAAGGAAAAGTGCGTCGACGCTCTTTCCCTTCATGCTAGAATCATCGATGGTGCTCTTTCCCTTCATGAAAAGTGCGTCGACGGTGTTGTGAGAGAAACAAACCAAGCTTCGAGACCCTTCTCAAACTTGGATGAGGTGGAGGTATATCCCTATCATCTAAGTGAGATAGAATTGGGTTCCTAACCTATGGGGAAGATCCCTTAGACCCCTCCTCCTAATCCTCAACCTACTATATCCCTTTATCCTTATAAATTAAACCCTCTCTCCATTGTGTATAGAGGAAGGGCTATGGTACTTTTATGCTGGTGTAATTTCTAGGTGATCCCTGTCATCTTTTGGGAGGTTTAGTATCTTTCTTTGGAGGCTTGGCTTGGATTGTTGGCTGGAAGGTTGCAGCATTAAGGCTAGGTTGTGACATTCTTATTTTATGTAATTCATGTATCTCCTTGATTACATTAATACAAATCTCTTTCCATACATATTGGTGTATTAATGATGTTTAGAGCTTTCTTCCTTAACTCTTAGCTTAGATCAATTCATGTTTAGATACAAATGCACTGTTTGCTTGTTTCCACTTGCTTTACAGGGTTTTGCAGCTCAATATATAAAGGCTCTGGAGCTTGGATCAACAAAGAGAGAAAAGTATTTCTATATTGTAGGTAAGCGATCTATCTATTAACTTGCATTTCTATTTGATCTAGGAAAGTAGGATGTATTATGTACCTAATTTGTTCTAGATCCACTTGAACTAGGGAGATATGGCTTAAGTCTGCTTGAGTAGATTTATCTGATAATAGTCACTCTATGGTCATTACCTTATCTGCATGCCTACTTCTGTGAATATTCTGCCATGTCATCTCATCTCTTGCTCTGTCCTTCTGTCGTAGCTTACAAAAATGGCATTGCTTCCCCGTCCTATGCCTCCAATTTACCTTTCTCCTTATCTTCCCTCCTCTTTCATAGCATCCTACTCTTCTTCTTTCATTTTATTTCTTCTGTCGTAGCTCCCTCTTCTTATTCTTTACCCTCTTCTTTCCTACTTAGGAAGAATTCTACATGAACTCCGCCCTTCTGTCCCAGACCCAATAGGCCCCCAACACTCAGTTGTGGCTCATCTCGAGCCATGCAAGATACTGCTCCATAAATTTATTTGCACATAGTTTGTTCTAAAAATCCTCCATGATTTTCAGCAGCTTCTCCTTTTCTATGTGCACTTCTTCTTCAACTTTCTTCATGTTCTCCACCAAGTCAGAACTAACGTATTCTAGCATGTTACTTTCTACTGAAGCCTCTACCTCACGGACCTTCCGGTGCATAGGATTAATTATCCCTATGACCTTCTCTTCTTAGGAATTTATGTTCATTCTGTGTTTGACCGGATGTTCCTTCTGTGTTTGTAGCTGGTGGAAGGGTTTATGTTCCTTTTTTGTTAGGATTTTTGCACTGCAACCTGGCTATCTCCTGGTAACACTATCATCTTTTGAGACTGTCATAAGGAAGTTTTGTACATCAACAACACTAAATTCTTTATTTCCTCGTCATTCTTTCCTGCTTCTAGATGATTTCACCGCTCAGTAGAGTAGGACGTAGCACTAGAAAGCTAGAGCTGAAGGACTTATAGGGAACACCAATGGTCCTTGTCCACATTTCAAGATGCAACCTTCAAATCGACCCATGTTTTTCCTTCCTCTCTTCAAAATCTTCTTCAACATTACCCATGAATGAGTATGCAACATCTGATTAAGCCTTAGAGCTCAAGGTATCACTATTTCTGTTAGGAACAATGCTTGTGAAATCCATTATCCTCTCCATTGATAACTCCTTCCACCAGGGTGTACCAGTGCAACACATATTTGGAATTGTCATTGCCTTCTTTAGAT
The DNA here is from genome assembly GCA_001517045.1 of Pseudotsuga menziesii. Lineage (NCBI taxonomy): Eukaryota > Viridiplantae > Streptophyta > Pinopsida > Pinales > Pinaceae > Pseudotsuga > Pseudotsuga menziesii. Next base: position 181,459 of record LPNX011205971.1, on the reverse strand, counting down.
TTATCAATTTCCAACAATGATGGTGATGACGTACACCTCCATTCCTACCTCTCCCAGTTCGAGCATTCATTCAAATAGGCCATTCCTAGCAATGGCTACTATGCACTGTGGCAATTAATTTTTTCCAACCATGTCTAGAGGCTTCGATGGGATGTATTCTAGGCCATGCATTGTTTCCATTGCTTCTCCTACCATGCCCAGATCCCTTATGTAAATGCTTATTTTCCCATCATCATAGGTTCTCTGTATTGTAATCTTTACCCTAGTGATGACTAGAGCTACTTCTGCATGAAGTCCCATAATTGGTTGAAATTCCAAGCATCGACCAGCTGTCAATAAAACACATCGAACAGTAGGATTCCTAATCAAAACATGCATTACAACTTCCTAAATAGGACCCCTAGGGACATTAGCACAACAATAGTTAATCATCTGTCTTCTTCACCGGTTTTCACTCACTCTGTATCTTACAATGTCTCTAACTATGGTATTATAAGGAGTCGGGTGAGTATTGATTCATCACTAGTGGTTCCTCCCAACAATGCGTCCATCAAATCCTCACATGCACCACCATCGAGTAGCATAATGACAACACAAACGATCATGTGGGTTCTTGATCCGACTCCTTATGTGGAGGTGCCAACTACACCGCCCCTTTTTTTTGACGTCATGGTATTAATGGCAGAAGTGACACTGGGCATCGCTTACAATCAGCTTCGAATTTTCTTATGTTTTGTGGACTTGATATTTGTCACTTCAGCAATCCTTCCTCATCATTGTATCGACACGCCATTGTTTTTAGTACCACCCTTTCCTCGTCGCACTTGGTGTAAAGTTCACACTCATCCTTTTTCACCTAGACATTGTCGCAATCATCACCATCATTAAAATCATCATTTCATTTTTTGGGGGGGTCTTAGTTATCAAAATAAGGCTTCAACCGGCTCCCATTAATCATCCCTTTGAATTTCGTACCATAAATATTTTCCAACTTCACTGCTCCTCCATCAGTGATTTCCTTCACTACATAGGGAACTAACCAATGTGTCTTCAACTTGCCTAGATGTTTGAAAAATTTGCTGTCATACATAAGAACAAGGCCTCCAACTATAAATTGTTTGTTCTTTATATGTTTGTCATGCCATGCCTTCTGCCTTTGTTTTTCTATATTTTGATGGAATCCTGCAATGAAACGTTCTTCTTCCAAATGGATTAACTGAGGTAATATTTCTTCGACAGCATCAACATCAGTCATTTCTGTAATAATCGCCACTCTTAAACTTGGTACAATATATTCCAATATGCATGATAGCCTCTTGTCCATACACTAATCTAAATGGTTTTTGTCCTGTTAACTTCTTACATGCTGTGCGATACACCCATAGGACCGCAGAAATTTTTTTGGTCCCAGTCATCCCTTCTTGTGTTGCGGACCTTGGTGAGCAAATTTGCCAGAATCTTGTTGAAAGCTTCAACTACTCCATTTGCCTATAGGTCATATGGAGTTGTTATTCTATGTTGTATTTGAAATTCATCCATTAGTTCTTCGATCAGCTAATTAAAAAAATGTGTACCTTGAATTCTAATCAATATCTTGGGGCATCCAAACCTTGTCACCACATTCTCAAACAAAAACTTCGCTACCGTCGCAACAGTAGTATCCTTGACAAGTGCAGCCTCTGCCTAGCGAGTCAGGTAATCCATCGCAGTAATAATGTATCTAGATCCTGTGTGCTTCCCTACTGGACTAATAGGCCCCACAAAGTTGAAAACCCATTTATCAAATTTTTGTAGTGTAATTTGTGGAACTAAAGGCATCTCATCTCTTCTGGATGAATTCCTCGTTCATTGACAGACGTCACAACTGCGACAATAATCTATAGCATCATCATGCATGGTAGGCCATCATATCTTGACTTGTAGTATCTTGCATACCGTCTCCTTTCCTGCATAGTGTCCTCCTGCAACACCAGCATGTGCTTCACTTAAAATAATAGGTCACTCATTTTCAAAAACACAACATCACAGTATTTCATTGGGGACATTTCCTACAAACATTATGGTTCTTCTATAGCCTTGAATGAGTTTGATTCACTCACGACATTCCTTTTTTATTCTTATTTCTAGACTCTCACCAATATTCTAAACTTTGGCTTACTGTTTGAAGGAAATATCCACGCTACCTCCTTTGTCATATATATTCCCCCCATCCTTTTTCTAAGTCTCCATTAAGGCACTAGGAAATATACATTATGATATTGAACTAAGGTTGTCTGCTTAAAATTTTGTAATTCACAAAAATAACCCCTTGTGGGATTTTCGATCAAGAGTTCTTGTTTTTGCTGAAATTTATTTTGGCAGAATACTGTTATTTAGTTTCAAAATATCACTGCAATTCTACGCTAGTTCATGCACTGATAAGGACTTATATCTATATCTCAACAAACATAAACATAAACATGGACATTTGTATAATGCAAAATGTAAATGATTATGAAATGGACAAAAATCATCCATAATACAAAAAGGATTTAAAAATGGACAAAAATCATATTAACAAAATACAAAATGGAAATGATTATAAAAGGATTAAAAAGGGGATCCAAAACTAGCTTTCTTATAACCTATTAGTTCAAACACCCTGGTGGGAACTTGCAGTAGCAATAGACACATGTTTGAATAAAATTATGATTACTTAAATGACAGGTGTTTTGATGACCAAAATCATCAACCCAAAATGCTAATAATGAACTCCATAGATGTTGAAACATTCAAATACTATTGTCATTAATGTAACATGAGCCATGTTAAGTAACTTCTAAATCTACCCCCTTCTTGTTGCATTTCACCTCATTCTTCTTCTCAAGGATCCTCTCCGGGGATTGTACTTATGTTAAGATTCTAAAGCATATTATTGTTTGAAAGGAAAGATGGTGAATTCCTCCTTCCACATTAAACTACCTATGTACTTGCAAAAGCAAAAGAAAATCCTATATTTTGAACACCAAGGTGACCAACTTGACATGCTAGAGACCACATATAAGCTTGTCTCACCAGAGTATAACCAAAGGCATTTAACCAGCAAGTTTGGATAATTTTATTATAATGAATATTTATGTACTACTATGGTCACGTTTCCCTCTAATCATATTGACTGTTTAAGTGGTCTGGAAGGGTTTCCGGATTCATGCAATTACTCTTAACTCTATGGATATATCTCTATTGTAGAGTACACCCTCTCTAGAAGTATGATTTCTTCCTTGTTCATCGTAGAGATCGAGTATATGTTTTTAGAAACACTTTGCATACAATGGGATGTAATAGACTGTGAGTAATTTGGTCTATGACTTTGACAAACAGTTGTAGTGCATATTGTTGAATGTAGCAGTAGTTGTTCAATCCTTATGATGATTGTCCTTAGATGGTTTAGAAGGAAGTTCTTATAGCATATGTAACATTTACCATCCACAACATTTAAGCTTGCAAAATAAAATGCTACATTAATAATATAAAGCATAAATCAGACTTTTAATGCCAAATTTCCAGATCTGGATTTTACTAAAAAATAAGGTGAATACATGCTTGGAAAATTCGATGCACTAACAACAATGGAAAAGGGTGTCCTCCACGAATTCAACTTTCTCCTTGGTATTGCACAAATTGGGAATACTTCAATGAAAAAATATAAATTGATGTAGATGCCTTTCAGTAGATAATATTGAGTGGATTTGGTAGATATTAGACCTCACACAAGCAAAAGTGGCAACAGCATGAAGATTTAATTCCAATAAATATATATAACACAAGAGACAACTCCATAACACGCCCAACAGAAATAGCTACTTCCCACACGCACTGTAACACAAGTTTCTCCTTCTGCGACTTCTACAACAAAAATATCATATTTTTCTTTTCCACGCACTTCAATAAATGTGGGAATCTATGCTATTGAAATACCACTTGTTTTCGGCTTCGTGTTTCCATAAAAAATTCCTCCCCAACCAAAATTGTGCAAGGTGGGCTAAAATTAAATCTGAAGCAAAATTCATTTGAAATTGGAGTGAGGGTTTTTTGTGAGGTTTTTATGCAAAATCATCATAAACCTATCAAACAAATGCTTCACGGCATTCATGGAAACAAAAAATACAATGAAAATAGATAAAAATCTAAAATGCCTTTTCAAAACACACAAATTTAACAATCCCAATACGAATTTAAGATTAGAAAATAACCCAATTGGACGTGACAACAAAAACCCATCAAACAAACATACCTACAAACATAAATCAATGAAATGATAGAATTTAATAAGAATGGATTAAAAATCCAACATGGAAAACTTGACCCTTAAGGATTTGATGAAAAGCAAATGAATATAAAATGACCTTCACAGCTTCATCTAATAAGCACTGGAATTTCTATACAGAAGCGATCCTACAATTTCCCTAGATCCAGTCACGCTTTGTCAGAACTTTCTATGCTCTAAGATGGGCCTTTATTTCTATGGCGCTGGTCTTCTCCTTCGTGGTCCTACTCTGTCGTGACGGCAATCTCCTTGGACAAATTCAAGGTGGATGGCGACATTTTCCTTCTTGCGTTGGGTTGCGAACGAAAC
>LPNX011205971.1:122162-176763 GCA_001517045.1 Pseudotsuga menziesii | reverse complement strand
GTAATATATTTAATTTTTTTTATATATGTTTTAATATTTTGTAATACATATATATATTATAAAAGTTTGTTATTATTACATTATATATTATATTTTAATATTAGAATTTGGTTTTTTAGGGACCAATGAAGGGGAAAGAACAATATCCTCTTGCAGAGAGTGTGGAACATTGATTTGATTATTGAATTTGGGAACACACTAGCCCTATGGAGAAAATGTTGAGCCTATATCATACGAAAGATTTGTGGGGAGAGTGTTGACCCCATATCACACAAATGACCTTACGGGGATAGTGCTAATATATCTCAAGTGATATATATTTAATTGTTGTGGAGTACACACATATAAATAATGGAACTCATGCTAAAACCTAATAGTACTTACCTGTGATCATGTGGAAAATTATGTGGTTTTAACCATATACAAGTGTTGTTTTGATGTAATTACCTTCTAGGATTTTATTACTATAACATTAGGCCTAGAGAGAGCTAATCCTAACTATCTAAGATCCTATTCAAGTAGCTCATGTCCAAGATGTGGAAGATCTTGGATCTTGGATTTTTTTATTTGCAGACGATCGGGAATTGGATTCTTACTAATATGAATATCTTTATATTTGAGAACCTTTTTTCCATGTTTACACATGTTTTTATCTTTAATTGTAGGTTTGTCTTATTTTTGGATGGAATTTGTAGAGTTGTTGTAAGATGATATATTTTCAAAATGGAATAATCGGATATTGACCATATAAACAAAATTGTTGGTCAAACTTTATAGGATGATGATGATGATGTTGTTGTTGTTGATGACGAGGAGGAGAATGGTGATGATGATGATGATGATGATGTTGTTGATGATGACGAGGAGGAGAATGGTGATGATGATGATGATGATGATGATGGAGATGATAATGATGATGATGTTAATAATGATGATGGCGATGATGATGATGATGGCGATGATGATGATGATGAGGACGATGATGATGTTGATGATGATAGTGATGATAGAAATGATGACGATGATGATAACGATGATGATAACAATGATGATGATGATGAGGATGGTGATGACGGAGATGATCATGATGATGGCGACGATCATGATGATGACGATGAAAACAATGAAGATGATGATGATGTCGATGGTGATGACAATGATTATGATGATGATGATGATGATGATGATGATGATGGCTATGATGATGATGATGATTATGTCTATGATGACTATGATGATGGTGATGACGATGATGATGACAATGATAACAATGAGGATGATGACGATGATGATGATAATAGTGATGATGATGATGATGATGATAACAAGGATGATGATGATGATGATGATAACAATGATGATGATGATGTCGATGATGATGATCATAGGTCGATGATGATGGAAATGATTATGACAATGATGACGATGATGATGACGATGGCGATGATGATGATGATAATGAAGACGCTAATGATTATGATGATGATGATGAAGATGATGATGATGTTGGCGATGAAGATGATGGTGACGATGATGAGGATTGAGTGTCTAGATTTATGGGCCAGTTTTGGATAACATTGTGGGAGGATGGATACAAATTTAAAGCATTCCATTGCTTTTCATATTTAAACCTATAGGCAGACTAAAGTGTTAACAAAACTTGTGTCTAATTGTTGCGAGGATATAATAATAAGCAGCCAAAGACATGGAATGAACAATTAGTTTATATTCAGCACTCTTATAACAAGGAAACTCATTCTTCCACCCATACATTTGACTTTGAGACTTGTTTTGGTTGTTTGTCACCCTCACCTTTTGTTGTTGTTTACGGATAGCAAAAGAAAGACATACAGGGAATGCAAGAGGTATCCCAAATCTCATTTGTATCAACATAAATTGAGGTATCAACAAGAGGTATCATCATAAATGGAGGTATCCCAAATCTCATTTGTAAAGGAATTGAAACTATCAATGGATAAGTGAAGTTAAGGATGTTTTTTTACTAGATAGAAAACAGGTTAAACTAGTCTCGATCAGAAAGGGTTCATCTAGTCACAAATTCTTTATTAGATTCAGGTGCACAATAAATAGGATGTAATTATACTTTTCAAGCAAAATAGATAAAGGTCATGAAGAAATTGTAGCGGTTTATGAAGTTGTTATTAATGAAAGTGATGTGGCATGTTCTAAGCCATTTTGGAAGGAAATGGAGCATTACTTTTCCAAAGATGATGTAGATTACCTAAGGCAATATCTCGATCTGTTTGTAAGGCAATTCCAATGTGCAAAAATCCATCATTTTCAGGCCATCCTACATGCTTGTTAAATAAGAATTGAATAGTGATGCTATGAGCATTAAATTCGAAACATATAGCTAGTAAGTGGCATGACAAATTGTCACCATTACATGTTTCATTATGTTTCTATCTCTAAAGTATCGTGTTCTGAAATGGCGTTCACCATGGGTTCAAGGCTTCTAGCGGAAGTATTTAAACACAGTTGGAATCATATATATCATGTGCTAAAGGGATAGTCTACACACTGTCAAATCTGTCCATATGGTAAGATTCTTGGAGTTACCAACATCTAATGCTTCAACAACATCTTCAGTTTGTGCACCAAATAGACCTGACAAACCTAAAATTGATTAGTGGGTGCAAAATCAATTTCTAGAGAGGCCATCTGTGGAATATTGTTGTCACCCAGAATGAACGAGGAGAATGCTCCATTCAAAGAGTGATCTAAGGACAAGGATAAATGGGAGAGGGTGCAACAACAACAAGCAACATTACTGTTTGTCATAAAGATCAAATGAGGAAGGATATTGCTATATTTTTGGGGTTATGCTGACAACCTAACTCGTTGGAAAGAAATCCTTAAATATGGGAATAAGAGGAAATAAGTTAACGTTGTAATGTTTAGGTGTTGGGGGGGTTATAAGAGGAAATAAGTTGTTTTTTATAGAGGTTATAGGGATTCATATTTATTGTTAGAGGTTGTAGGTGTAGTGTTTTAAAGGGTTTATAAATATAATGGGTTGTATGTATATAGTTTTATATTAGGGATTATAAATCTCAAGGGAAGCATAGGTTTATATTAGGGATTATAAATCTCAAGGGTTGTATGCATATAGTCCATTATGTTGATATAGCGACAGACATTCAGAATCAGGATTTCACATTATTACCTCACATTGGATTTATGAAATCATATTTGAGATGTAGAGCTTTCACACTAATAATTTTTAATCATCGCCATCATCGCCATCATCATCTTCATCTTCATCCTCATCATCATCAACATCATCATCGTTATCATCAACGTCATATTCATCATCTTCATAATCATCAACATCTTCATCATGATCCTCATCATCAGCGTCATCACCCTCTTCCTCATCAAAATCATCATCTTCATAATCATCCTCATCCTCATCATCACCATCATCATCATCCTCATCATCTTGTTGAGGCCTGGAAAATCCCAGGTAACAATAGTAGGGATTTTCCCCAATAAGCGTTCCCAATTAGCTTGTTATTGTTTGGTATGGGGAATCCATCTGGTTTAAGGTCCAGCTACCGCAAGTCAAGTAATGGTTAAAGCTTAATTTACTGGTTGCGCCCTGGTCCACCATTTAAGTGTGTTTTTTAGTTTTATATTTATGTATGATATGCAAGTGCCTAACTAAATGCATTCAATAGAGATAACGAGGAGTGTCACAATGTGATGTGTAGGTTCTTACCTCTTTTCTTACCTCTCTTGCTTCTAAATCATAAACGAAAGAAAAAACTAACTAAGATTCACTAACCTATCCCTAGGGAGAAATATTGTAATTAATGTTGAGTAACGTATTGTATATCATGCATTAAGAACACTACATATAGCTATTATTATTTCGGAATACATGAATATCAATAGACAAATAAACAAAGAGATAGCTCATTGTTAATTAAAACATTCATTACTCAAATATAATTGTGGAAATTTCACAGAAATAAACAGGAGCACATTCATAACATGAAAGAGTTAACAAGTTAGAATGATCTCATTGTTCATGGAAACAAGCTAAAACAGAAATAGTTCACATCCAACAAGCCCATATCAAACATTTGAAACCCCACAGTGCTTTCTCTAGCCGAAAATATAACTCTTTATTATAAGATGAAATAGTTCTTCTTACAATAATCTTGCACAAAGATAGTTTGAAAAAAGGTTCTTTGATACATCAAGCTTGCCTATTTTTATACAAAAAGAAAAAAACTCTTGGGATGCCCTCGTTGTCTTTTGGGATTCCCCAACCTTTCCCATACAAAATTTTGTCTTTTATCTTGTGAACAAAAATATAAATACAATATATTACATTCTTTATCAAATTGCTAGACAATCCAACTAAGAGGGTCTAGCCTGCTTGTTCATAAACTTTCTCCATACATTTTCCTCTGCTTCTGTATTCTCAAAACCAAAAGGTTCGAGAAATCTGATAGTAATTTTGTGCTAAGCAGCCTAGGATTTTACACCCGCTATACAAGCAGTAATCAAGCGCAGCTGGTCTTTCAGCAAGTGGATACTCATAGCTGCGTGTGCCATTTCAGTCTTAAGTATCTTTTCTTCTAACAACTTGACTTGCTGAATGGCTTGTTCGTCTTCATTGCATCTCTCTTGTAATCGTTTCAAAAACATTTCATGCTCTGGCAGCACTTCTAATCTCTTTCCATCCAAGTTCTGACACCGATTATAAGTTAGGAGCACTCTCCTACAGAATTCAACACTGGCATTCTTTGTTTTCTTCATTGTCTTTTTTAGTTATTTTGTTCCCTTTCTAGCAAACTTGATCAGCTCATATTCCAGCTTTAATGTTTCCAGATCTTTGACAGATATATCTGTGGGAGATTCCTTTTTCGTTTCTACCCATGTCATCCTTCTCTGCAGAGTTTCTAGGATATCCTGTGTTCTATCCAAAAAATAAGAAGTAGTATTTACAATTTCCTCTAATCTGATGTCAATCTGTTGAACTTTAAATCTTTCTTCCACCATTTGCAATTGCATTTGATGAATCTTGTTTTGGAGCATAAGGGAATGCTTCTTTAAAGGCTCAATATCAACCTTCTGCTCCATGGCTGTCTTTAGTGAAGCTACTAGTGAATTCTTTTGGTCCTCCAAGGCTGCTATCTGAGTTTCATATAGCTTAGCCTTCCCTTCTATAATGGTCTTTTGCACTTCTAGCTCTGTCACTTAACCTTCCAATATACCCTTTTCCTTATTCAATTCTTCAACTGATAACCTAAGCTCATCCCTCTCGGCTTCCAAACTATGATATTTTCGTTGTAGCTTCCCCAACTCTACCAAGGTGGTCTGGGAATTCTTCTCTATATTTCCTGCAGTTATTACCAAAGCATCTTTATCTGCTTGTAAAGTATGACATTCTGCCTTTGATATCTCAACCTCACCGATCATATCCTCGTACTTTCTTTTCAAATTCTGGATTTCACTCCTTTCTTTCTTCAAAGTCTCTTTCAGTTGTGTGACCCTTTTCTGGGACTGCCCTAAATCTGTCATGATTCTGTCTACATTGTCTTTAGTGGCTAGGGTTAGAGATACCCCAACCGTCGCTATTAATCATGGATCTTTGTGTGTTCCATGAACCACTGTCTTCTCGGTCACCATCACTCCTGGTTTACCCCTAATGTTCACCTTCTTTTTTGTTCATTTGACAATTATCTTTTTTTCCTTATCGTAAAAGATAGTGTTAAAATCTAGCACGTCTTCCCCTTCGGTGGGTATGAAAGGAATTAATTCAACTCCAGAAATAGACACTAAACCTTCTACTACTGCACTACTATAAGGACCAACAGGCTCTAATGGGTCAATATCATACTGAACCTGTCCTTGATCAATAGGGCCTTGTTCTTCTTGTGTTTCTTCTCTCACTCCCTCTCCTCCCTTTTCTGCTGGCTATTTTTTCTTTTGGGCATCTTCTAATCTGAACCCTTCACTTTCTGTCTGCTTTTTTCATATTTCATCTTCTTCTTTCCTCTTCTTTTCTTCTTCAATCTTCTTTGTTGCTTCTTCAGCTGCTCGTTTATTTTCTTCTTCTTCTGTTCTCAACTAGTTCTCTGCCTCCTGTACTAGTATGTTATCTTCTTCTTGCCTCTTTTTTTCTTCCTCTTCTTCTTTCCTTTTCTGCTTCTCAGCAGCTTTACCTTTACCACCAATAGTATCTATCTTCTGCTTGAATATTTTCCTTAGAGCTGTCATGTTCCTAGCATTTCAGAAGGTCTCTTCATCCTTATCCCAGAAATTGGTTTATTTAAAATGTACTCCAGCTTCTGTGCAATAATCAGCAACTTTTCCCTCAGAGTCATTCCTGTGGAAATTCATTTCACCAAAATGAAAATACTCCAATTCCTTGACAAACTCTGATGCATTCTTCACCCTGGAAAATTTGTAACTCCCAACAAAAAGGGGCACTGCACGATAGACTACCTTCTTCTGTTCAAACAGGAAATTTCATATCCCATTAATGTATAACTATCTCACAACCTCCTTGTGAATTACATAGTCTGTGGCATACTTTGTTAGAAGAGAAGGGGCTCTCGAAACACCATACATTCTTAAATATAGGCCTTCTTCTGTCAGATAATAGATTCCATTTTCTTGCACAACTTTGAAAGCTTCTTCTAACATATAATTGCTTTCAACCAAGAAAATCAAATTATATAATGGCATAATGAAATGCTCATAAATATCCCTATAATGACTGTAATATTTGTGGGCCCAGAACAATTTATAGGCCGCATACATTGGAGCTCGGTCCTTATCCCAATGGCACTTTAAAGCTGGACAAGGCTGAGTGCACAAAATGCAATCAATAAAAATAGATCTCATGTAAAATTTTGACTTCTTTTGGGACACTCCTCCCAATGTTGTGCTTATACAAGCTAACATACTGTTGGATACTATACTTGCCCAGTTAAAAATTGTACCTTATGTAGCAACAAAATAGATAATTGGTATCCAACCCATTTTAAAACTTTTTCCATTAGCTCTTCCAAAGATTCAGTTTAGCATCAAAGCTATGAACTTATATGGAGTATGGAGAGTTGATGTTTCATACTCTCCAGAAGGCCTTGGCCGGAAGTTTTTTTCTAGTATCATCATCTTCTTGATTGTTTCCACCATGTCTAAATTCAGCTCCTTTAACCAACTTTCAGTCATATAAGTTTGTGCTGTAGGTAAATTATATGCCATAGATACATAAGCTGGGCTATATGTAGCATAACCCTGTTTCGCGGTATTTTCCAATATCATCCTTGTTACATATGCCCTAGGTAGAATCCACCCTATTACCTCTGCACATGGGAACAACTCAATCCTAGTAGCTACTTTCATAAGGGTTGATCTTTCAATGTTCGCATATATGGGCATATCTTCAAAACCAGCATATATGGGCATATAATGAGTTCTTGTTTTTGCTGAAATTTATTTTGGTAGAATACTATTATTTAGTTTCAAAATATCACTACAATTCTACGCCAGCTCATGCACTGATAAGGATTTATATCTATATCTCAACAAACATAAACATAAACATGGACATTTGTATAATGCAAAATGTAAATGATTATAAAATGGACAAAAATCATCCATAATACAAAAAGGATTTAAAAATGGCCAAAAATCATATTAACAAAATAAAATGCAAATGATTATAAAAGGATTAAAAAGGGGATCCGAAACTAGCTTTCTTATAACCTATTAGTTCAAACACCCTGGTGGGAACTTGCAGTAGCAATAGACACATGTTTGAATAAAATTATGATTACTTAAATGATAGGTGTTTTGATGACCAAAATCATCAACCCAAAATGCTAATAATGAAATCCATAGATGTTGAAACATTTAAATACTTTTTTCATTACTGTAACATGAGCCATGTTAAGTAACTTCTAAATCTACCCCCTTCTTGTTGCATTTCACCTCATTCTTCTTCTCAAGGAGCCTCTCCCGGGATTGTACTTATGTTAAGATTCTAAAGCATGTTCTTGTTTGAAAGGAAAGATGGTGAATTCCTCCTTCCACATTAAACTACCTATGTACTTGTAAAAGCAAAAGAAAATCCTATATTTTGAACACCAAGGTGACCAACTTGACATGCTAGAGACCACATATAAGCTTGTCTGACCAGAGTATAACCAAAGGCATTTAACCAGCAAGTTTGGATAATTTTCTTCTAATGAATATTTATGTGCTACTATGGTCACGTTTCCCTCTAATCACACTGACTGTATAAGTGGTCTGGAAGGGTTTCCGAATTCATGCAATTACTCTTAACTCTATGGATATATCTCTGTTGTAGAGTACACCCTCTCTAGAAGTATGATTTCTTCCTTGTTCATTGTAGAGATCGAGTATATGTTTTTACTAACACTTTGCATACAATGGGATGTAATAGACTGTGAGTAATTTGGTCTATGACTTTGACAAACAGTTGTAGTGCATATTGTTGAATGTAGCAGTAGTTGTTCAATCCTTATGATGATTGTCCTTAGATGGTTTAGAAGGAAGTTCTTATAGCATATGTAACATTTACCATCCACAACATTTAAGCTTGCAAAATAAAATACTACAGTAATAATATAAAGCATAAATTAGACTTTTAATGCCAAATTTCCAAATCTAGATTTTACTCAAAAATAACGTGAATACATGCCTGGAAAATTCGATGCACTAACAACAATGGAAAAGGGTGTCCACGAATTCAACTTTCTCCTTGGTATTGCACAAATTGGGAATACTTCAATGAAAAAATATAAATTGATGTAGATGCCTTTCAGTAGATAATATTGAGTGGATTTGGTAGATATTATACCTCACACAAGCAAAAGCGGCAACAGCATGAAGATTTAATTCCAATAAATATCTATAACACAAGAGACAGCTCCATAACACGCCCAACAGAAATAGCTACTTCCCACACGCACTATAACACAAGTTTCTCCTTCCGCGACTTCTACAACAGAAATATCATATTTTTGTTTGACACATACTTCAATAAATGTGGGAATCTATGCTATTGAAAGACCACTTGTTTTCGGCTTCGTGTTTCCATAAAAAAATCCTCCCCAACCAAAATTGTGCAAGGTGGGCTAAAATTAAATCTGAAGCAAAATTCATTTGAAATTGGAGTGAGGGTTTTTTGTGAGGTTTTTATGCAAAATCATCATAAACCTATCAAACAAACACTTCACGACATTCATGGAAACAAAAAATACAATGAAAATAGATAAAAATCTAAAATGCCTTTTCAAAACACACAAATTTAACAAACCCAATACAAATTTAAGATTAGAAAATAACCCAATTGGACGTGACAACAAAAACCCATCAAACAAACATACCTGCAAACATAAATCCATGAAATGATAGAATTCAATAAGAATGGATTAAAAATCCAACATGGAAAACTTGACCCTTAAGGATTTGATGAAAAGCAAATGAATATAAAACAACCTTCACGGCTTCATCTAATAAGCACTGGAATTTCTATACAAAAGCGATCCTACAATTTCCCTGGATCCAGTCACGCTTTGTCAGAACTTTCTATGCTCTAAGATGGGCCTTTATTTCTATGGCGCTGGTCTTCTCCTTCATGGGCCTACTTTGTCGTGATGTCAATCTCCTTGGACAAATTCAAGGTCGACGGCGACATTTTCTTTCTTGCGTTGGGTTGCGAATGAAACAAGGGTTGGGAATGAGATTGATGGGAGCATGGGGTTTGATTTGGGAATTTTAGTTTGATGTTAATGTTTTTTATTTGTGTTTTAAAATTAATATATATATATATATATATATATAATGTAATATATTTAATATTTTGTTTTATGTATGTTTTAATATTTTGTAATATATATATATATTATAAAAGTTTGTTATTATTGCATTATATATTATATTTAAATATCAGAATTTGGTTTTTAGGGACCAATGAAGGGGAAAGAACAATAGCCTTTTGCAGAGAGTGTGGAACATTGATTTGATTATTGAATTTGGGAACACACTAGCCCTATGGAGAAAATGTTGAGCCCGTATCATACAAAAGATTTGTGGGGAGAGTGTTGACCCCATATCACACAAATGACCTTATGGGGATAGTGATAATATATCTCAAATGATATATATTTAATTGTTGTGGAGTACACACATATAAATAATGGAATTCATGCTAAAACCTAATAGTACTTACCTGTGATCATGTGGAAAATTATGTGGTTTTAACCATATACAAGTGTTGTTTTGATGTAATTACCTTCTAGGATTTTATCCAAGGGGCTAGTGATGTGACCTAGAGGAGGTATTACTATAACATTAGGCCTAGAGAGAGCTAATCCTAACTATCTAAGATCCTATTCAACTAGCTCATGTCCGAGATGTGGAAGATCTTGGATCTTGGATTTTTTTATTTGCAGACGATCGGGAATTGGATTCTTACTAATATGAATATATTTATATTTGAGAACCTTTTTTCCATGTTTACACATGTTTTTATCTTTAATTGTAGGTTTGTCTTATTTTTGGATGGAATTTGTAGAGTTGGTGTAAGATGATATATTTTCAAAATAGAATAATCGGATATTGACCATATAAACAAAATTGTTGGTCAAACTTTATAAGATGATGATGATGATGATGTTGTTGATGATGACAAGGAGGAGAATGATGATGATGATGATGATGATGGAGATGATAATGATGATGATGTTAATAATGATGATGGCAATGATGATGCTAATGATGATGTTGATGATGATAGTGATGATAGAAATGATGATGATGATGATGATGATAATGACGATGATAACAATGATGATGATGATGAGGATGGTGATGACGGAGATGATCATGATGATGGCGACGATCATGATGATGACGATGAAAACAATGAAGATGATGATGATGACAATGACTATGATGATGATGGATATGATGATGATGATGATTATGTCTGTGATGACTATGATGATGATGACGACGATGGTGATGACGATGATGATGATGATGATAACAATGAGGATGATGACGATGATGATGATAATAGTGATGATGATGATGATGATGATGATAAAAAGGATGATGATGATGATGATGATGATGATGTCGATGATGATGATCACAGGTCGATGATGATGGAAATGATTATGACAATGACGACGACGACGATGATGATGATGGCGATGATGATGATGATAATGATGACGCTAATGATTATGATGATGATTTTGGCAATGATGATGATGGTGACGATGATGAGGATTGAGCATCTAGATTAATGGGTCAGTTTTGGATAACATTGTGGGAGGATGGATACAAATTTAAAGCATTCCATTGCTTTTCATATTCAAACCTATAGGCAGACTAAAGTGTTAACAAAACTTGTGTCTAATTGTTGTGAGGATATAACAATAAGCAGCCAAAGACATGGAATGAACAAGTAGTTTATATTCAGCACTCTTATAACAAGGAAACTCATTCTTCCACCCATACATTTGACTTTGAGACTTGTTTTGGTTGTTTGTCACCCTCACCTTTTGTTGTTGTTTACCAATAGCAAAAGGAAGACATACAAGGAATGCAAGAGGTATCCCAAATCTCATTTGTATCATCATAAATTGAGGTATTAACAAGAGGTATCATCATAAATGGAGGTATCCCAAATCTCATTTGTAAAGGAATTGAAATTGTCAATGGATAAGTGAAGTTAAGGAGGTTTTTTTACTAGATAGAAAACAGGTTAAACTTGTCTCTGATCAGAAAGGGTTCATATAGTCACAAATTCTTTATTAGATTTAGGTGCACAATAAATAGGATGTCATTATACTTTTCAAGCAAAATAGATAAATGTCATGAAGAAATTGTAGCGGTTTATGAAGTTGTTATTAATGAAAGCGATGTTGCATGTTCTAAGCCATTTTGGAAGGAAATGGAACATTACTTTTCCAAAGATGATGTAGATTACCTAAGGAATTATCTTGATATGTTTGTAAGGCAATGCCAATGTGCTAAAATCCATCATTTTCATGCCATCCCACATGCTTGTTAAATAAGAATTGAATAGTGATGCTATGAGCATTAAATTCAAAACATATAGCTAGTAAGTGGCATGACAAATTGTCACCATTACATGTTTCATTATGTTTCTATCTCTGAAGTATCGTGTTATGAAATGGCGTTCACCATGGGTTCAAGGTTTCGAGCGGAAGTATTTAAACACAGTTGGAATCACATATATCATGTGCTAAAGGGATAGTCTACACACTGTCAAATCTGTCCATATGGTAAGATTCTTGGGGTTACCAACATCTTCTATTTGTGCACCAAATAGACCTGACAAACCTAAAATTGATTAGTGGGTGAAAAATCAATTTCTAGAGAGGCCATCTGTGGAATATTGGTGTCACCCAGAATGAACGAGGAGAATGCTCCATTCAAAGAGTGATCTAAGGACAAGGATAAATGGGAGAGGGTGCTACAACAACAAGCAACATTATTGTTTGTCATAAAGATCAAATGAGGAAGGATATTGCTATATGTTTGGGGTTATGTGTGGAAATTAAGACCCAGTGATAGATTAATTTTACTCACAACAATTAACAATTGATCATGCAAAATCACTCACAAAAGAGACTGAATATGGAGCTGTAACACTAAATTGTATTAAATGAGTGTACAATAACCAACCCTGTAATAAAATAGGCTGCTGAATAAATAGAATACATCAAGGATTCGATTGCATGAGGAGCAAATCAAATCTAGCATAAAGCAGGCTTACCAAAAATAAGCAAATCCCCCATAGGTGTAAAAAGCTAATCCCAAATCTGTCATGGAGCTCACGAATTGGAAAAAATTCTTAGGAAAGCTAAAGAGTGGTGGAATGGTAGCTCATACATGCTTTTGCATGGATAAAAGAGAGGAGGATGTGTAGGACAAAAAACTAGTCAACCTCACCTAGTCTAGCTTTTCCTTTTGCCTTAAAACACTGAAAAAGTAGGCAATAAAGCAGAAAAAGCAGAAGGGCGCCTAGGAGGCCAGGAATAAAGAAAAATTGATTCCTTTAGCTCTTCCATGATCTGCATGAGTCAAATAAAGCAAGTTTGACCATTATGGATAGGCAAAATAAAACTTGCATAAGGTGGGACACATGAACTAGGAAAATAAGACAAAAATAATTAAATTAATGTCTAAGTGGGTAAACTATGGGTTGATTATTCTAACACCCCCCCTTAAGCCTGACTTATGAGTAATATATCAGAAAATTATAGGGCCTAGCAACAAGGCTTAGTCACCCTTTACATACTGCATGTCCATTTAAACAAGGAAAGAGGCAAAACCAACTTGGGAAAATCCTCCCTTAAACATGAACTGTAAAACAAAATTTTGGAATCCTGTCTTCACTCATGCTTCACAGCATGATCAAAAATCCCCAGCAGTGATTTGATATTTCTAAAGGTCTTCTCACAAAATGCTTTGGTGAAGATATCAGCTACTTGTTCTGAAGATGAACAGAAGAGTAGGTGAATGGTGCCATCATGCACAAGTTCTCTGATGTAGTGCATATGGATCTCAATGTGTCTGGTTCTCTGCTTCTGAATTGGATCCTTGTAGATTCGAATGGTACTTTGGTTATCACAGTATATGGTAGTTGAGTACATTGGTTCAAAGCCACACTCTCCAAGTAAACCCTGCAACCATAAACATTGAGTTGTTGCATTAACAACTCCTCTGTACTCTGCTTCTATAGATGAGAGTGCAATGGCACTCTGTTTCTTGCTTGACCAGCTGATTGGCCCTTCTACAAGCATGAAAACATATCATGATGTGGAATTTCTGTCTGTGCTATCACCTTCCCAATCACTGTCAGTAAATCCAATCAAATCAAGATCAGATTTTGCTTTATAGAAGATCCCATGTCTCCTTGTTCCCTGAACAAAGTTAAGGATCCTTTTGGCTGCTTTCCAATGGATCTCATGAGGCTGATCCATGTATCTAGAAGCCACACTTACTGCATAACAAATATCAGGTCTAGTATGTGTCAGATACAATAAACATCCAATCAATTGCCTATACAGTGTATTGTTTACCATAGGTGAAGAATCAACTTCTTCCAGCTTCACTCCTGAAAGGAAAGGAGTTTTGCTTGCTTTGCAATCCTTCATTTTGAATTTGTTCAGCAAGTCCAAGGCATATTTGTACTGGTGCACCTTGATTCCAGCTTTGTTTTGAGAGATCTCAAGCCCCAAAAATTGACTCAAGAGCCCCAAATCTGTCATGGAGAAGGCTTGGTTCATAGCTCCTTTTAAGGAAGCAATATCGGCCTTTGAGCTTCCTGTAATGAGGAGATCATCAAAATATAACACAATGATCATTAATAAACCATTAAATAACTTCAAATAGACATTTGGATCTGATTTGCACCGAACAAAATTCAGTGATAGCAAGAAGCTATCGATCTTGGCATACCAAGCCCTGGGGGCTTGCTTTAGCCCATACAATGACTTTCTCAACCTGCACACAGGAGAAGGGTTAGTAGCAAAACCTTGAGGCTGCTACATATATATCTCCTCAGTGAGATCTCCATTAAGGAAGGCACATTTTACATCCATGTGATGTACCTCCCATTGCCTTGAAGCTGCAATGGCTAGAGCTAGCCTGATGGAATCCATCTTTGCCACTGGGGCAAAGGTCTCATTGTAATCTATGCCATAAACCTGTGAGTAGCCTTTGGATACCAATATAGACTTTTACTTTAGTGGTGAACCATCAGCAGCAAATTTTGTCTTATAGACCCACTTACACTGGACTAACTTTCTTCCTGGAGGAAGATCCACTAGCTCCCATGTGTTGCTCTTCTAGAGTGAGCTGAACTCCTCCTTCATGGCTGTTTTCCATATTGGATCCCCTGCTACTTCTTCATATGTTTGAGGATCAGACTCCACCATCAAATATCATTTTTCATCAAACATAGGATCCTTCATGCACAGACCACTCTCAAATTGAGATCTAGTCCTCCTTGGGTCATTGGGATCCCCAGCTAGCTCTCCTGCTGCATGTAGTGTCTTGGCTACCCATTTTGGCCTTGTAGGGCTGTTAGGGTCTGAAATAAACTCATATCCATCAGAAAAATCAGAATCAACATGTTCAACACACTCTTTACTTACTTCTTGAGGTTCAGGTGGTGAAGAGGCTTCACCAACTTCCACTGCTGCAAGGGGTTCTTCTTCAAACTGAACACACCTTTCAATGAAGGCTTTGTTTGTGCTAAAATTTATCAACTTGTACCCTTTTGAATCTTCAGAGTATCCAACAAAAAGACACTCTTGTATTTGGGGCTGCAAAGCCTTCCTCTTCTCTGTTGGAATTCTAGCCCAAGCCTTTGAGCCAAAAATCCTGAAATGGGTCACATCTAGCTTGTGCCCACTCCATGCTTCGAAAGGAGTTATGCCATCAATTTGTTTATGAGAAAACCTATTCTGAATATAGGCTGCACAGTTGATAGCTTCGGCCCAGTACTTTGGTGTCAAATTTTTGGCCTCCATCATGCATGTTGCCATCTCCTTCAGTGATCTATTCTTCCTCTCAGCAACACCATTTTGCTGTGGTGTGTAAGGGATAGAATGCTGCATCTGAATACCTGCATCTACACAATAATTAATAAACTTAGATTTGACATACTCACCACCATTTTCAAATCTAAGGGCCTTGAGTTTCCTTCCAGACTGGTTTTCAACCAAAGCCTTAAAGACTTTGAATAGGCCAAAAACTTCAGACTTGTGTTTCAGGAAGTGAACCAAGCAATACCTGGAAAATTCATCAATGAAATTCAATGCATATTTGGCTTGACTCATGGACATATGAGGGAAAGGGCCAGCAACATAACTGTGGATCAGCTCGAGGGGTGCAGAGGTTCTCTCATGACTAGCTCTCTCAAATTTGTGCTTTGGGTGTTTTCCTAGGATACAACCTTGGCAGACTCCTTTGGAAAATTTTATCTTGGGCAAGCCTATGACCATCTCTTTTTCACTAATATCAGAAAGATATTTGTAGTTTAGGTGGCCAAATATTTCATGCCAAATATTGCTTGCTTCATTAGCATGAATCAGAAGAGCAGAGGGGTTGAGTAAGGTAGGAAGTGTGAGAACATGTATACCTTTTGAGCATGATTTGCAACTCCTTTTGCAATGACTCTACCACTTGAGATCTCTGTGATCTCAACTTCATCGGGGGAGAATATGGCCTTCTTAGGAGACCCAGTGTGAGTCATCTGGTACACTGATAGGAGGTTGGAGGTGAGACCAGGCACATACAACACATTGCTGAACTAACCATGATCAAGATCTATCCTTCCTTTTCCCATACTTTCAGTGAGAGAGTCATCTCCCAGTACAATAGATGGTCCTTTCGACATGTCCAGTGAGGAGAAATCCTCCTTAGTCGAAACCATATGTCTTGAAGCTCCAGAATCAATGATAAAACTGGGTGAGCATGATGTGCCAAGAACCAATGCATGAACTCTCTCTCTGTCATCTGAACTTGATCCTCCTTCTCTCTTCTTTGAGCTTTCTGGAAGGGAGATGCCATTCTTCTCTAGGAGTTGGGTCAGCATATCAATCTGCTTTTTCATACAAGAGCTTTTAGAGTGATTGCCCTTATTGCAGTATGCGCACTTGTTCATTTCACCTTTGTTTTTCTTCTTTTGGTTATTCTTCTCGGGACCTTGTAGATCCTCCAGAGATTGTTTCTTGTCTCTCTTTTGCTCAGGTGGATTTTTAGCTTTCTTTTTTCTTTTTGAATCCACCTTCGAATCTCTAGAAATCAAGGCTTGATCTTTGGATGGTTTGATGGTGCCCATCATCACCAGCTTGTCCTGTTCTTGTGTGAGAGATTCCATGAAATCTGCAAGGCTAGGCATCTTCCAGGATCGAGCTGTCAGTTTTGTGGCATAGAAGGTCGAAACAAACACTGAATAGTCAGGGCCTAGCTTAGAGAGGATGTCGAGTACGAGCTGATCATCTTTCTTTTCAATACCACACTGTTTCAGCTACAAAACTAGTGCTTTGAACTTGGAGAAATATAGCTACAGGGATTCAAAGCTATTTGGACTCAGAGAAATCAACACATTTTCGATTTGATGTCCCCTCATCTCATCTGTCTTTCCAAAAATATCAGCAAGCTTCTCCCATACTTCATTCGGTGATTTCAATCCATCAATATGGAAAAGGAGGTCTCTGGAAATACTCAGACACAGGAGGCCATAAGCCTCATCCCTCCTGTTGGGCCATTTTATCTTCTCTGTAGCTGCATTGGGCTCTACTTCTATTGCCATACTCACCCTATAGAGGCCTTTAGCTCTCTTCTTTCCATTCAAATAAATTGAAAGGAGTCAAGATAGTTTTCTGTGATTGATCCATAGCTTAGAAAATCTGTCCCGGTTGTTAGTATAAGGCTCCCAGTCACTGATGTCGAACCTGCAAAACACTTTTTGAAGGAGAGAAACACCCTACAATGGCTCTAATACCATGTGTAAATTAAGACCTAGTGATATATTAATTTTACTCACAACAATTAACAATTGATCATGCAAAATCACTCACAAAAGTGACTGAATATGGAGCTGTAACACTAAATTGTATTAACTGAGTGTACAATAGCCAACCCTATAATAAAATAGGCTGCTGAATAAATATAATTCATCAAGGATTCGATTGCATGAGGAGAAAATCAAATCTAGCATAAAGCAGGCTTACCAAAAATAAGCAAATCCCCCATAGGTGTAAAAAGCTGATCCCAAATTTGTCAGGGAGCTCACAAATTGGAAAAAAGGCTTAGGCAAGCTAAAGAGTGGTGGAATGGCAGCTCATACATGCTTTTTCATGGAGAAAAGAGAGGAGGATGTGTAGGACAAAAAACTAGTCAACCTCACCTAGTCTAGCTTTTCCTTTTGCCTTAAAACACTGAAAAAGTAGGCAATAAAGTAGAAAAAGTAGAAGGGTGCCTAGGAGGCTAGGAATAAAGTAGAATTGATTCCTTTATCTCTCCCATGCACTACATGAGTCAAATAAGGCAAGTTTGACCATTATGGATAGGCAAAAGACAACTTGCACAAGGTGGGACACATGAACTAGGCAAATAGGACAAAAATAATTAAATTAATGTCTAAGTGGGTAAACTATGGGTTGATTATTCTAACATTATGCTGACAACCTAACTCGTTGGAAAGAAATCCTTAAATATGGGAATAAGAGGAAATAAGTTAAGGTTATAATGTTTAGGTGTTGGGGGGGTTATAAGAGGAAATAAGTTGTTTTTTATAGCCCTACCACGGAAAACCTAACCCTATCCACCTTGGCGGTTTAAAACAACCAAAAAACCAAGTATAAAACAAAATTCAGGAATGGATCCTACCTGGCAATGAAGTGGCAGGCGATCTGGACAGGATATGGATTCCGCGAGCGTAGAGGAGAATGTATAGAAGATTGAAAGCTACACACAATCGACAGGATGGCTCTATGATGAAAATGACAAGTCACAGGATCGACATGGTTTTATAAACCTCGACCAGGAGTGAAAAACTAATACTAGCTGGAAAAGATTTTCAACCACTCACCGGACCTATAGTCCCAAAATCATCCACAACGTCAGATGGGAACAACTCTACCTACCCAGTAATCGAATGGGAAATTTACATCGAAAATTGGAAAGACTAGCTTCTTCGGTATCGGTGGGAACATCACGAAGCTTCGAATCGACTCAACACTATGCCTCTGTTGTTTCGAAAGACTAGTCAACTAAGCATCCGTTATGAACATGCAAAAAGACTAAGTTTTTACATGAAACCGTTGAGCCCTGGGAAAACCTTGGTAAAAATAAAAACTCTTAGGCTGTCTAGATATTAAAATAAAAAGGGGGGCGACCCTAAAAATATAATTTTTTGGGGGAAAAGTGTTGCAGCTACAACAATTGGCGATTACCTGGCGAACACAGATCTATGAACAACTTATTATTTGATACTACAGACTGTTTTGGTGATATCATTTTATTAGGTTTCTTCAATATATTTGGATTCCTAAAATGCAATATTTATGAACTTTAATCATTGATGATAGTCCAATTTTAAGAAGGGGAACCAGGATTTAAAATTCTAGATAACTCTCCTGAGGCCAAAGATATGAATTTTATTTTACCTCTGTCTTTGGGTAAATTCCAACTTAGACACCACATGATCGTAACATATGGTAAACAGATATATCTGTTTGTTCCCCATTCCCATGCCAATTTGCACTTTTGGTGCTTCCTAAATTTTGTCCTTTTGAGTCCTCCCTGATTGAATTCTTTCTGAATTTTAATTCAGGCTCCTCTATCCATAGTACCCTTTTGTGTGAGAGATACTTTAATTTTAACTCACGGACGGAGAAGAAATTTAGCAATCTCATTTATACTGATGTGATTCGGTATGTGTTTTTTGATACATATTGCTTTTTAGGAGATTTTGACTCTTATTTGCCTTTTGGCTTTCAATTTATGGCATGGGGTCATTTAAATATACTAACATTGTTTACCTTGCTTCCTTTCCAGGGGTATTTTGTTGTTACCCCCTAGGAAGGATTTAATTTGATATGAATGGAGACTCAAAATAGTATTCTAGACCTTTCTATCCTTAGTTATTTTACAGGGATTATGCAAGACTTCAATGTGTTCATAGTCCATTTAGGAAATCTGCTAGTCTTGAAGAATCTTTAAACACTGTATGAGTAAATAGTAGGTAGTCTTTGATCAAATATTTCAGTTTATCCATAACTCTGATGAACTCCAAAAACCAAGAGTCGTGCTGATTTATTTAAACAAACCAAAAATTACAAGTAATAAAATTTCTAAGCAAGAAAAAAACTAATCTAAATAAATAAAATAAAATCAAGCCATTTATTTATGTACAGGAAAACAAAACCAAAATCATTAAGAAAAATAAGGCTTGAGAACTAAACCATTTACTGGTAAGTTCTCCTCCCACCCTTGTAAATCTTGCAACTTGAAAGTTGAGGGGCCTATCTTTGTTGCAATTTGAAAAGGGCCTATCCATAGTTGTCGAAACTTAGTGTGCTTTCCCTTTTGGAATTATTTGTTCCCAGCTTTGTGTTTTTCAAATCATCTCTTTACCATTTCTTTTTGATGTTTAAGCCTTTCACGGGCTTTGGACCTAAACTCTTCTGACTTCAACAGATTATAAATTCGGATTTGCAGAATCTCATTATGAGTACCCCTAGAGTGTTGGGCTAGTTTGGAAGATGGCAACAGAATGTTAGAAGGGAGGCCCAAACTTCTTTCCCATAGACAAGAGTGTAGGGTGACACACCTAAGGAGTTCTTTGGTGTGACTCTATCGGCCTAGAGTCTATTAGGTAAAGCTAGATGACAGCTCCTTTGATTTTCTATCACTATTTTCTTTAAAATTCTAATCAGATTTTTATTTGTGGATTCTGCCAAACCATTTCCTTGTGGGTAGTAGTTTGCATAATAGTGTAGCTTAATTACTCTTTCATTAGCAGATGCAGTTAATCTAATAGATGGAAAATAAGAAGCATTATCAAAAACTAGGGAAATTGGAACCCCAAACCTGGTCATAATGTGGTTTTGCAAAAAATCCATAACTGCATCCTTGTTCACTTTTCGTAACGGAATGGCCTCTACCCATTTGGTGAAATAATTAGTTGCCATCATAATATACTTATGCTATAATGAGGAATTTGGATTGATTTCTCCAATAATGTCGATTCCCCATTGTTCAAATGGTTATGAGATAATCACTGGTTTCAATGGTCCTGATGCTTTATCTTGTCTCCCACCGCTTCTTTGGCAAGTATCATGCTTTCTAACATGAGCATGAGCATATATAAACAATGTGGGACAATAATATCCATCTTTGAGAATCCTATGTGTTGTAGTGTATCCTGAAAAGTGACCTCCAGCGAGTCCATCATGTAATTTTGCTACAACCTTCTTTACATCTTCTTGTTCCAAGCATCTGAGGAAGACTCCATCGTAGTTATTTCTAAACATCACCCCATTAATAATATGGTATAAGGCTAATTTCAGATGTAATGCTCTTCTTTGTTTGGGACTCCACTGCTCTGGTAAATACCCCTCTTGAAGATAATGGACCAAATCCCAATGCCAAGAATCTGGAGCTGTGAATAGGGGACATACATCCACCATGTGTAATTCAGCTTCATTATCCCAATTGTAATCTTCATTGTTTTGAATTTCAGCTATTAGTTTACAAAGTCCTTGTCATTTAACTATGGTTGCTGGTTTGAATTCAAGATCGTATTCTTCCAAAGTAGTCACCCAGTTACCTCTTCTTTCTCCCAATTCATTCTGTACAGAAAGGGATCATACTGCTAGGTGTGGGACTATTACTTTGGTGCGATTCTTAAGTATGTATGGCCTGAATTGCTTTACCACCTTGAAAACCGCATAAGCTTGTTTATCAACCACAGGATAGTTCAATTCATCCCCTTACAGAACAGTGATCATAAATGATATGGGGTACTCATCTCCCCCATCTTCTTTATGTGTAAGCACAGTTGCTAATGAATCATTGGAAGCGAAAGTGTACATAATAAAATCCTTTTCAAAATATGGACTTTTGAGTGATGTTGCATGAGTAATAGATGTTTTGATCTTACTGAATGCATTCTTCTCCAAATCAGTCCATTTGAACTGCACACTCTGCTTGACCATTTGCTGTAAAGGCTTGACGATTTGAGCAAAGGCTTGTACAAACCTTCACACAAAATTGATTGTGCCCATAAACTATTGCATACCCTTTTTATTATGGGGTGAAGGGATCTGTTATATGGCTCTAATCCTCTCTGGGTCTATGCAGATCCCTTTTTTAGAAATGACATGACAAAGTAGCTTTCCTTCTGTGACTGTGAACACACATTTCTTAGGATTTAAAGAAATGCCATATTTCCTGCAACACTCAAAAATCTGTTTCAAATGAAATGCATGCTCTTCTCTCTTATTTGAAAATATTGTAACATCATCTAGATAAACCACAACACTACGGCCAATCAGACCACAGAAATATATATCCATAGCCCTCTCAAAAGTTGCTCTAGCATTGATAAGCCCAAAGGGCATCCTCCTATATGCAAAAGTTCCCCACTTGGTTCTGAAAGTGGTCTTGAGCATGTCCTCTTCTGCTACTAATACTTGATTATAACCAGAGAATCCATCTAATAGAGAGAACACTTTGGAAAATGATACCATTTATAGTATTGGTTCCATGATTGGGACAAGATAATTATCTTTATCTCATGCATGATTAAGATTTCTGAAATCTACGCAAAGTTTGATCTCTCCAGAATTTTTTCGCACTGGCACCAAATTAGAGACCCATTTTGAATGTCTGACTTTAAATATGATTTTAGTATCTAGCAGCTTTTTCACTTCACTTTGAATTAGGGGTTCTAGCTTTGGATACATTCTCCTCAGAGGTTGATAATAAGATTTGACTCCAACCTTGATTGGAATCACATGTTGTATAGTTTTAGTTTCATGTGTCTTTAGGTCTTCTTAATTCCAAGAAAATACATCCTTATATTGTCTGAATAAGCTGATGAATTTACTCCTCTCACCGGGCTAACAACACTTCCCCAAACTGACATATTTGGGTTCAACTTTTGTCCCTAGATTTATTAGCTCGAATTGTAAAGACAAGCTATGAGTCTTGACATTTGTTGGATTTCTGAACTTGTTGTCTAACGAAAACATCTATTCCAAAGTTCTTGAGCACTCCTTATGGAATGAAATTTCCGTACTGCAATTCCGCTTGATATTCTTCGTCATCTATTATGGCTCCTTTGAAAGTATCATCATTCATTAAACATTCCAAGATTTGCTGATAATTGTCAAAAACCCTTAGAATTGTGATATTATCTCGAACAGAAGGCCTAAAAAGCAATTCAATAGAACATCTATTATTTCAAGGTGCTAATCTTGTAGCTGAGGTAGCTAATAAGTCAACTGCTACATTCTTTAATCTAAGAATTGACACAATATTGAATGCATGAAAATTTATCATTAAATCCCAAACTTCATTTTGGTAAGCTTTCAAATGCAGTGAAATGCAATATATTTTGTTCCGAATTTTTTTAACAACGATTTTAGAATCTCCATATACTTTCATATTTTTTACTTTCAATTCTATTGCTTTCTTACGTCCATGAACTAGTGCTTCGTATTCGGCCGTGTTATTTGTGCATTCGAATTCTAATCTACATGAAAGAAAATTTTTATTTTTTTCTGGATTGATCAGGACACAGCCAACTCCTGATCCTTCCAATTTTTAGAACCATCGAAATAAAGAATCCAAAAGCTTTCTACTCCTACTGAATTTGAATTTCTAACTACATCTGAAACTAAATCTACTATGTTACAATCAAACTCATCAGCCCATGAAAATCGAAGGAGATCAGGTTGGATATCAGGTATACTGTTGTCTTCTTTAGCTTGGTAATTTCCCGATTCGAGTTCAAGAAAATAATTTCCCAACATAGAGTTTACTGGTTCATTTTTTCCCTCCAACTGAGTTACATTATATTTAATTTGAGTCTCTCTTAACAGTTTTATCTGATTTTGACATCCTTTAAAAGGCAACCACAAATGTGACCAATCTAATGCAAAATATCCTTCTAAGACTCAAAACCAAACCATAAGCATCTGGGATATTTGTTATGATAATGTCTATGTACTGACATACCCTCTCATATGCGGATACACACACCAACACATCTTCCATCTCTCCTATTACTTTTACTGTTTTTCTGTCTAATTGAATAACTTGGCTAGTAGTTGGTTTAGGTTGACCGTTGATTTTCTTGCAAATTGAGAGTGGAATGACACTAAAGCTCGTGAGTCCACCAAACAATTATGCACATTGTAGTTGAAAATCTCAGAGGTTGAAAATATCATATATACTCAGTGAAAATAAAGATGCCCAATAACACTAGAAATAAAAGAACATTCAAATTGCCATAATATTGAAAATGAAAATTAAAACATAATATTGAAACTACAAATAATCTTAATAATTAAGAGTACAAATAATCCAAATCCAAATAATAATAATAATAAACAACAAAATATTCAAATTACTACATTCACCACAAAATGTCATTCTAAAAACTAATTTCCAAAACCTTTATAAATACTTTCATACAGCATGCAACCCATGGTTGAATGTGAATCAAACTAATTCAAAAAACCAGGCAATCCATAGTTCAAGCAGGCCATACAGATTTTATTTTTGCTAAATAGACTATACTAAACAATCCTTCATTCTTGCTGCTCTAACTGTTATTTTTCCAAACCCTTAAACAATGACTCTAATATCAATAAACATTTACAAATACATTCATACAGCATGCAACCCATGGTTGAATGCCAATCAAACTAATTCAAAAAACCAAGCAATCAGTAGTTCAAGCAAGCCACAAAGATTTTATCTTCCCACAATGAACTATACTAAACAATCTTTCTTTCTTGCTGCCCTAAGTGTTATTTTTCCAAACCCTAAAACAATGACTATAATATTAATAAACACTTACAAATACATTTATACAACATGCAACCAATAAAATACTGGAACTTAGAATCCTACTAAACCTTGACTGTAATTTCCAAAACCTTTACAAAAACATTCATACAGCATGCAACCCATGCTCGAATGTAAATCCTATTAATTCAAAAAACCAAGAAATCCATAGTTCAAGCAAGCTACAAAGATTTTATGTTAACTTAATCCACTATACTAAACAATCTTTCTTGCTGCCCTAACTGTTATTTTTCCAAACGCAAAATGGGTCCTATACAGCAATAGCTAGACATACTTATGGACTGCGTGCGAGTTTCCAAACAAGACACATGAAGCATATTCATTATACTATACTTTTAAAGTGGTTGAAATGGATTAAACATCTAGGGCTCTTCCCTTCACCATTCTGAAGACTTCTATGGTGTTAATTCAGGACAGGAAAAAGAGTGGTTGATATTATAATCCACCAACTAAACCCACTCCATGTATCCTTTTGAGTGCTCATCCTTTGGTACAAGCACTCATGCATCTAGCACATCCTCTAGACACATAGTGATCAACACTTATTTCTCTTATAGGGATTTTTCTAACCCTAAAACAATGACTGTAATATCAATAAACAGCCTTCGTGACTCTCCTTATTTCTCGAAACCCTAAAAGAGACTGTAATACTAAAAAAAAGTCTCGTGCCCTACTTGTTATTTTTCCAAAATCTAAAACATGGACTACAATATTAACAAACATGCTTTCTATCCCTATTTGCCATTTTTCCAAACCCTAAAATAGGGCCTCTAATATTAATTTCCAGGTGGGATCGTCCTCGCTACGAAAGCCATGACCCCTTCTGTAAGCCGCACGAATCTCTCCAATGGTATGACAACTGCCATACTTTCGACATTTCTTGATCAGATGATTCATTTCAAGGGAAACGGCAACCCTCATAACATCCAAGAAAGTAGACGCTTCGTTTACTAAAATATGCGCGAACGCGTCATTCCACCTGTTCTTCTTGTCAACATCGTCTATATATTCTTTGACGTTGTATTCACAGTAGTCGATGACAATAGCTAATGCTTGACTGGAAACGTCAAGCGACATAGGATTCTTTGCGGTGTAATCACGAATCATGAATCGCTCCGCCAGTACCATTATCTTGAATAAGACTTCAGAGTGGGACGCCACTGCCCCGGCCACTTCAAACACTCTGCCGTCGGAGTTCTGCAATCTGAGCATAATGCCCATACCCTTACGCAGCTCCTTCGCTCCACTGGATATTGTTGAGGAGAATGAAGATGACTTTCAACAGATAAAAAAAACAAACATATTTATCAACCAAACATCAAAAAAATTAAACAAATTACTTTGAAAAGTAGGGGCATAAGTTAAAAAACCATAGTTGTTCAAACACATAAAAACCATAGCTGTAAAAATATGTAAAAGCATACTGGATACTGTTGAGGAGAATGAAGATGGCTTTCAACAGATAAAAAAAAAACATATTTATCATCCCAACATCAAAACATATGGTTTTTTTCCTACCATGGCTACTGTAAGAAAGTTTAAAAAAGCATAGTTGTTCAAAAATTCTGAATAACTTACATATACCAGAAAATTTAAATGGCGTCCTAGCTTATGGATTTCATCCCAATAGTGCAGTCTGTTATGAGAATGCTTAACTTGTTCAACTTCGAGGTTCAGCTTACAACGAAGGTCCCTGAGTTCCTGTCTCGACATTTCAGAGACGTCATATTTAATGCGTTTACGGGGCTTTTCATCGCTGCTATCACAGCTAGATGATTCGGCCACTTCCTCGGAGCTGATACTTTCACTTTCATCTGGAGAGTGTCTTCTAAATAAAGCCTTCCCTCTCCCTGGGGGTGTATACCGCGGGGGAGGTGCCATACAATCCATTGAAATGCCTGAAATGTAATGAACTTCCACAAAATTGAGACGGTCGTGATGTACCACTGATTATCACCGAGACTCAGAACCAACTCCACTATCCAATCACGATCACTTTGAAATGAATAACATCTCTCATGTAATAATTGCTTTTATATATTTATATATATATACATTATATATACATTTTTCTGTGAAAGCATATACTTCCCAAAGCAGGTTTCAATAATAAACTACATTATAAATTGTTTCCTGAAATTTGGGATCCTACTTCATAAATGGTTTTCAATTTTTTGTTTAATTTTGCTGTTATTTGATTTAGACTTTGTTAAATATACCCTTAAAAATGTGTTATTCCCATAATTTTAAAAAATAAAATTATATTATAAACTAATATAAATTCACTCTTATCAATTCAAATGTTATATATTTGATGATATTAATTATTATTACTATTAAATATTATATATTGATTATGTATTACCTAAAAGATGGATGTGTATATTAATTAATTATAATATAATATTATTATATATGGGTTATAATATTAATTATTATTATTATATATTGGTCATGTATTACATAAAATATGGATGTTTATTTGGTTCACAATGTTAAAATTATTGGACCAAGTTAAATTGATTGGACTTAGTAATATTATTATATATTTATTATGATATTAATTATTTTTATTAAATATTATATATGGGTCATGTATTACTTAAGTATTTTGGACACTTGGTAGACAAATTATATTATTAATAAATTTTGCCATTCCTCAAACTATATAATAAAAAATTGCTTAAGACCTCTATGGTATTTGAATTTTAAAGCAATTTTATTCGCTAATACATGATGACATTGAATTAGAATTAGGGTTAAAAGGCACATTTTAAGTTGAAATTTCCTCTCATATGGTATAGGTATATGTTTTTGTGGGTGCATCCTTTTAGTGCCTAAATGATGGAATTAGCTTATGCAACATGGTAGACATGTAGAGAACAAGTAGTACTAGTGCACCACTATTTTTTCATTTGTTTTTTAATTATCTAAGTGATCGAACCTTGAAAACAATATCCCAAGTGTTGGTGCAGCGTTTGAAGGATCATGAAATGGTTTTTTTTATAGCATGTAGAGGTTGGTTTCCTTTAGTGCACCACACGATTTTTTCCAAAATGGTTGAGAAACATAAGAGTTATGGATGAAACACTAACATTGTGTTTTTTGAGGTAAGTAATGAGGACACAAGAAAAATAGAAGAAACATTAGGAAAAATGTAATATTTCTAAAAACAAATTGTGTATTTGGAATATCCAAAAAAATGCTATCTAGTTCTAAAATTTCATAAAAAATGATTATGTGCAGCATACTATAACAAGGGATAAAACACAATCGTATTGAGAAAAATGGTGAGATACATAATTAGTTATGGCTCACCATATTCCATGCCACACATTTGGCTAACCCGAAGCTAATTCTGAACCATGCACATCAAAAAAGTGATGACACTTAGATAGGTAATGAGGCTTGGTCTTAGTGCTAAGAAACACGAGCGTGTTCCTTTTAAATTCAAAATTGTGTTTCCTGCCTATTTGGGTGTCATGAAAACAAAAATGCATGTGTTTTAGCTTTACAAAATGCACGTGGGTTTAACGAGCTACAAAATACGTACGCATTTTGTAGAGATAAAACGAGTGCATGTTTTTCTAAATATCAAATTTACCTTAGGGGTAAGGAAGGGGCGTTGGGAGAGAGAAATAGACAAGGGGTAGGGTTTTCGGGAGGATTAGGGTAGTTACTCATAAGGTGTATGGGCTTGGGGTATAGAGAGACATGGGGGGGTAGTAAGTGGTAGGGTGAGGGTGATTAGGAGAGATAGAGAGTGAGAGGGGAAGGGGTAAGGGGTGTAGGAGATATAGAGAGAAAGGGGTATGGTTAGGGGAAGTAGGAGAGAAAAAGAGAAGGAAGGAGGGTGTGGTTCTAGGTAGGGAGAGAGGGGTTGAGTTAGGGGTAATGAGAGAGAGGCGAGGGTCTTGGAGGAGAGAAAGAGGGGTGGGGGTAAGGTGTAGCTAGAGTATTAAGGGATATAAAGAGTGAGAGATGGGGTTAGCAAGGGTTAGATGCAATAGGGGCAAGAGACATAGATGAAGAGGGTGGTTAAAGGTATGGGGAGGATTAGGTGGTGAGAGAATGTGAGATGGGGTTAGTAATGGTTATGGGGAGAGAGAGAGAGAGAGAGAGAGAGAGAGAGAGAGATTAGATGATGGATTGTAGTAAGTGGTAGGAAGAGTAGGAGAGAGAGAGAGGGAGAGAGGAGTATGGGATGGTTATGGGTAGTGAGAGAATGAGGGTGCTTAGTGGTTGTAACAGTCTATGAGACATAGAGGTTGTTAGGGGGCTAGGAGGAGAGAGATAGGTGGTATTTAGGTGTAGGTGGAGGAGTAGGGAAAGATAGATCAATAGAGAGGGTTAGTGAGGGTTAGGGGGAGAGGGGAAGAGGGGTAGTTTGGTGGAGGAGAGAGAGAAGTGGGGGTTAGGTGTAGGTGGAGGAGTAGGGGAGACAGAGAGAGTGAGAGAGGGGGTTAGTCAGGATTAAGGGAAGATGGGGGAGAGAAAGAGACAAGAAAAATGATGAGTAGGGGGAGAGAGAGAGAGAGAGAGAGAGAGCGAGAGAGAGAGAGAGAGAGCGAGAGAGAGAGAGAGAGAGCGAGAGAGAGAGAGAGAGAGCGAGAGAGAGAGAGAGAGAGCGAGAGAGAGAGAGAGAGAGCGAGAGAGAGAGAGAGAGAGCGAGAGAGAGAGAGAGAGAGCGAGAGAGAGAGAGAGAGAGCGAGAGAGAGAGAGAGAGAGCGAGAGAGAGAGAGAGAGAGCGAGAGAGAGAGAGAGAGAGCGAGAGAGAGAGAGAGAGAGCGAGAGAGAGAGAGAGAGAGCGAGAGAGAGAGAGAGAGAGCGAGAGAGAGAGAGAGAGAGCGAGAGAGAGAGAGAGAGAGCGAGAGAGAGAGAGAGAGAGCGAGAGAGAGAGAGAGAGAGCGAGAGAGAGAGAGAGAGAGCGAGAGAGAGAGAGAGAGAGCGAGAGAGAGAGAGAGAGAGCGAGAGAGAGAGAGAGAGAGCGAGAGAGAGAGAGAGAGAGCGAGAGAGAGAGAGAGAGAGCGAGAGAGAGAGAGAGAGAGCGAGAGAGAGAGAGAGAGAGCGAGAGAGAGAGAGAGAGAGCGAGAGAGAGAGAGAGAGAGCGAGAGAGAGAGAGAGAGAGCGAGAGAGAGAGAGAGAGAGCGAGAGAGAGAGAGAGAGAGAAGCACGGGTTAGTTGTAGGGTGAGGAGTAGGGATATTAGTGTGTGTGTGTGAGAAAGGGGGGGGGGGGGTAAGGGCTTAGAGGTAGAGAAAGAGGGGATGTTAATGGGTTAGAGGTAGAGAGAGGGGGGTGTTAAGGGGTTATAGGTAGAGATAGAGGGGGGTCTTAGGATATTGAGGGTAAGTGGAGAAGGGGAGAAAGAGAATGAGATAAGGGGTTAGTAAGGGCTAGACATATATAGAGAGAAGAGGGGTGTCAGTGGTATGGGGAGGCATAGGGATGTGTATGTGTGTGTGTGTGTGTGTGAGAGAGAGAGAGAGTGAGAGAGAGAGAGAGAGAGAGAGAGAGAGAGAAGTGGTGGTGTGTTAGGGGGTTGGAGGAGAGAGAAGGGAAGGGGTTAGATCTAGGGTGGAGGAATAGAAGAGTGTGAGAGAGAGGGGGTTAGTATGATTAGAGAGAGAGAGAGAGAGGTTTGGGGAATTGTAGGGTTATTAGAGAGAAAGTGGGTATAGTTGAGGAGTGTGTATGTTTGGGTTACACAGAGAAAAGGGGTTTGGTAAGTTTTAGAGGTGGAGAGAGAGAGTGTTGTCAAGGGATTAGACGTAGAGACATAGTGGGTGTTATGAGATTGGACTCAGTAATATTCTTATATATTTGTTATGATATTAATTATTTTTATTAAATATTATATATGGGTTAGGTATTACTTAAAATATCTAAGATAATTTTTGGCATTTTGGGCACTGGGTAGACAAATTATATTATTAATAAATTTTTCCATTCCTCAAATTATATAATAAAAAATTGCTTAAGACCTCTATGATATTTGAATTTTAAAGCAATTTTATTGGCTAATACATGATGACATGGAATTAGAATTAGGGTTAAAAGGCACATTTTTAGTTGAAATTTCCTCTCATATGGTATAGGTATATGTTTTTGTGGGTGCATCCTTTCAGTGACTAAATGATGGAATTAACTTATGCAACATGGTAGACATGTAGAGAACAAGCAGTACTAATGCACCACTATTTTTTCATTTGTTTTTTAATTATCTAAGCAATCGAACCTCGAAAACAATATTCCAAGTGTTGGTGCAGCCTTTGAAGGTCAATGCAATGATCATGAAATGGTTTTTTTTATAGCACGTAGAGGTTGGTTTCCTTTAGTGCACCATATGATTTTTTTTCAAAATGGTTGAGAAACAGAAGAGTTATGGATGAAACACTAACACTGTGTTTTTTGAGGTAAGTAATCAGGACACAAGAAAAATAAAAGAAACATTAGAAAAAATGTAATATTTCTAAAAACAAATTGTGTATTTGGAATATCCAAAAAAATGCTATCTAGTTCTAAAATTTCATAAAAAATGATTATGTGCATCATACTATAACAAGGGATAAAACACAATCATATTGAGAAAAATGGTGAGATACCTAATTAGTTATGGCTCACCATATTCCATACCACACATTTGGCTAACCCGAAGCTAATTCTCAATCATACACATCGGAAAAGTGATGACACTAGGTAATGAGGCTTGGTCTTAGTGCTAAGAAACACGAGCGTGTTCCTTTTAAATTTAAAATTATGTTTCCTGCCTATTTGGGTGTCATGAAAACAAAAATGCATGTGTTTTAGCTTTACAAAATGCATGTGGGTTTTAGAGAGCTACAAAATAAGTACGCATTTTGTAGAGATAAAATGAGTGCTCATTGGGAGGGGTGTTGGGAGAGAGAAATAGATAGAGATCGAGGTTGTGGGGTAGGGTTTTCGGGAGGATTAGGGTAGTTACTCAGAAGGTGTATGGGCTTGGGGTAGAGAGAGACATGGGTGGGTAGTAAGTGGTAGGGTGAGGGTGATTAGGAGAGATAGAGAGTGAGAGGGGAAGGGGTAAGGGGTGTAGGAGAGATAGAGAGAAATGGGTATGGTTAGGGGAAGTGGGAGAGAAAAAGAGAGAGAAGGAGGGTGTGGTTCTAGGTAGGGAGAGAGGGGTTGAGTTAGGGGTAGTGAGAAAGAGGAAAGGGTCTTGGATGAGAGAAAGAGGGGTGGGGGTAAGGTGTAACTAGAGTATTAAGGGATATAAAGAGTGAGAGATGGGGTTAGCAAGGGTTAGATGCAATAGGGGCGAGAGAGACATAGATGAAGAGGGGGGTTAAAGGTATGGGGAGGAGTAGGGGGGTGAGAGAATGAGAGATGAGGTTAGTAATGGTTATGGAGAGAGAGAGAGAGAGAGAGAGAGAGAGATTAGATGATGGGTTGTAGCAAGTGGTAGGAAGAGTAGGGGAGAGAGAGAGGGAGAAAGGAGTATGGGATGGTTATAGGTAGCGAGATAATGAGGGTGCTTAGTGGTTGTGATAGTATATGAGGCACAGAGGTTGTTAGGGGGTTGGGAGGAGAGAGATAGGTGGGAGTTAGGTGTAGGTGGAGGAGTAGGGAGAGATAGATCAAGAGAGAGGGTTAGTGAGGGTTAGGGGGATAGGGGTAGTTTGGTGGAGGAGAGAGAGAAGTGGGGGTTAGGTGTAGGTGGAGGAGTAGGGGAGACAGAGAGAGTGAGAGAGGGGGTTGTAGTGAGAATTTCTCCTCAATACAGGGGTAAGAATGGCTCCCTTGTGCCTGTAGGGCACAACGGTAGGTTCCTACCCTTTGAAAATAGTAAAAAATAGAATGATAAATGGTAAAAATAGAGCTACGAATTGAAAATAAGCTAATCTAAGCAAGACTAAGTAAATGGCAGCTACTGTAAACTAAATCTAAGAGCAAATAACAGAAAGAAAGATGGAGATGCAGCCCTTGTGAACTCCTCTACACACAGTGGGTTAGGGTTCCGCCTCCAAAACCTGCAAAAAAAAACTTAAGCTACTAAACTTGCAAACAATGTCAATGAAAACCTACAAATAGAGATGGGGGTTGGCAAATAAAAACAAATAAAATAAGCACAAACAGAGATTATACCTCACTTAGGTGGAAATGGGCCACCATGCCCTATCTCATGGGAGCACCTCTCTCTTGGTTGGGAAGCAATGGCTTGGAGAAATGGAGATGGAGGAGAGGGAGAGTGGGTGGTTTGAGAGCAAGAGGTCTCAAAGCATCTAAGGGCAACATAACAATAGGAAAATGAGGAGTATTTTGAGAGTGACCCCCCACCCTCCTTATATAGGTTTTCCAAGGAGTTTTAGGGTTTTAAGCCCTTGGTCAAGGATTTAGCCCCTTTTTTGGGCCTTTAGCCCCTTTCGCCCTAACTTTAGCCCCTTTCAGGGTTTTAGCCCCTTTTTTAGGGCTTTAGCTCCTGAGGGTCTATTTTGGGCTCTTTTTTGGGGTTTTTAGCCCTTTTCTTCATCCTTGGGCTCTTTTGGAGGTGTGGGGGTCAAATGGAAGGTCTTATGGAGTGAAATGAGTGTTGTGAGGTGGTGTCCTTGGTTGGTGTAGGCAATAGAGCGCTATGTGGGGAATTTTTGGGTTAACAGATTGCCCCCTAATGTGTGAGGGTAGGAGCTCAACGTATGGTTGATGAACATCATAGGATTTGCTGTCGAGAGGTGGTGCTTCTGGGGTTGGGGCATGGTGGCTTTTGGTTTTTTATTAATTTGGTTCCCATCAATGGGTGAGATACAATAAATGTGTGACATGTATATGGACGAGGCGAGCATTCCCATGCTCATGACAATGTCAAAAGAATCATTTGATCTATGCTCTAGAATACAAGAGCCGATCATATACAACTATTGTTACAATGATGGTCGCCTCTCATGTGAGGCTGAATACAATACTGATCTGATACATTGGACCCATGGCATTCTCATGGAATGCTACATCTTCATGACTGATGTTATAATGGATCTGGAATGGTACATATCTGTATGCACTTGTTGATTGAGAGTCAGAGTCTCTGTGGTACTAGTATGGTGCATCAATCATAAAGGTATATCGAAGCACTGCTGGGGCTTCTGAACACTGTCTCCAATGCAACCTGAAAATCACAAGGGACATAACCTGTTTAGGTCCCTCGAGTGGACTCACCAATGTGATAGAGTCATGTGACATCTGGGGTCTTTGACCAAGTATTGTGCGGAACAAACCCTGTACGAATCTCAACGGTGCGATGATGGAGTTGAAGTCAAGCACGTTAGAAACAACCATCCCAAGAGGCACTAAGGACTCCTCTCAAGTGGTCCAAGGAACTCATCAATGATGTTAGTGAAACCAAGGTACAGGGACCTTTGGGTCTATCCTTTGGAATATGTGTGTTGGCATCGATAGAGGGAGACCTGCCCCTAGTCAAGGCAATGATGTTTCCTTGACCAGGAGCACGAGGGATAACCGAAAGGTGTGGAGCAATCTGCGGATTGAATTACTAAATTGGGGGGGAGGGGAGGGAAGGGAAATATTGAACAAGGGCAGGGGGGAGTGGGAGACTCAAACTTCCTTTTTTTAGAGTATGATGGTAGGGCGGACTAGGCAGCAAATGAAACTGACTCATGGGAATGGGATCATAGCTGTAATACCAGGAATGCCGCTGCAGATGGGAAATACTTGGAGGATGTGGACACTTTTGATACTGATGGGATCCAAGGAAGACACATTGCAGAGTACTCTGAACAAAGGCAACCCAATGTGGGAATGCTGCCAAACTATTTGCTGATGGGTGGTGTCTAGGGACACTGTTGTGGTATGATCTCGTGGATTTTTGGTGAGCCCGAGAAGGTAAGTGCTTGATGGTGCTTTCAATTTTAGAGAGTTTGAAAGCACGAAGAAGACTCCAGTGGGGGCTCTTTTTCATTGGTAGTCTCCTGTGCCTAAAAAAGGATAAAAGTATACATAGGAGAGATTGCCCATCCTGGAGGGGATGGGAGACTTCTTTACCATCGGTAGTCCAATCAGGTCGGGAAAGGTTAAACCTATACTGACTGGACGGTCATTCAAATACTTTTATGAGCATGAACGAAACTAAGTTTGCTCGGTGATCTTTTCTTATTGAGACGACTGGAAAAGAGCTTATCGACAACCGGTGGTGAGCTTTTTTTTCAAGTACGACCCCTCTGCCCGAGAAAGCACAAAAGTATGCAGAGGGGAACGGTCTTGGCTTGAGTGTGTCAAGGAGGTCCTTTT
The DNA here is from genome assembly GCA_001517045.1 of Pseudotsuga menziesii. NCBI lineage: Eukaryota > Viridiplantae > Streptophyta > Pinopsida > Pinales > Pinaceae > Pseudotsuga > Pseudotsuga menziesii. Next base: position 141,817 of record LPNX011205971.1, on the reverse strand, counting down.
CATGAAATGGTCTACATTGTCCGCAAACGAAGGTAAACATGACGATGTAGACGCCCTTTCCTATACTTTAGTGAGCGGGAAAGGAAGCAGCTGCGCTAGATGATCTTTTCATTGTTTTAAGGAGTTAGAAAAGAGCTTCAATGAAACTCCAATGTGGTCAAACAATGGTGGCACATGCGATGCCCCATGTTGGGATGGTGGACAAAGGTCCACAGGTCATCCGCGTAGTATGGACTGAGCAAGAGGCTCTCAAACATACCAATACATGCGTGGGATAGATCGCGGTAGATGCCTGCGAGACGGTGCGGCAGAGGCACGCAAACTGAAGTGGCTCTCAGACAGAGGTCAGGAGAGCATTTGTGTGTGTTGTGGTGGACGAACTTGACTACATGTGATGTGAGTACAAGTACATAGGCATTTATATGCCAAATACGTGTAAGAAAAGAAATCGTTTTGTGGACAGTGGTCCAGAGATCTGCGTAAGGTGCGGTGAAAAGAAAAGAAAATCTATGTGTTAAAAATAGAAAATAAAAGCTAAAATTACATTTCTTTATGGGCGGCGGCCCGAGGACACTTCTATGTCAAATACATGGAAGTAAAACAAAGGGTTTTGTGGACGAGGGTCTAGATGTCCGTGTAAGGTGCGGTGAACAAAGACAATTATAAATACAAAAAGTAAAATATGGTACAATCCTTAACGGGCAGTGGCTTGACAACTTGCATGAGTAGCGGTCGGGTAGTGTGATATGAGTACCGGTCCGTATACACGCATCGTTATGTCATGGCTCGTGAATCGAGATGACTTGTGGGAGATGGTCCTAAAATTGACTTATTAAACATGAGATGATGGTCTCATAACAAAATGGAAATTTGATCCCAGAGGTGTGAGAGGTGTCTCGAATAGGTTCCGGGTGACTTTTGACTAGCAGCTGATGGTGCTACCTTTGATTTTTGCTGAAAAACGTTGAAAAACAAGAAAAAGAAAATAAAGTAACTCATTGGTGATGTTAAGCGTAAAATTTCTTGAGGTAGAGCCCATTGCGGGGGTTCTCCAATAGTTGTCCATCAGAGTCAATTAGGGTGTATGCCCCTTTTCCGAGGCAACGGTCGACGACGTATGGGCCATACCACATTGATTCAAACTTGCCTTTGCCCAATTTATCATTGGGTTGGTTGTAGACTAGGACCATATCACCTTCGCTGAAGGTGTGAGGGTGGACATGGGAGTCATATTGGATCTTTGATCGTGTTTTTGCTGCTTCGATGGCTTGGAGGGCAGCTTGACGGTCTTCTATGGTTTGCTTAAGTTGGAGGAATTGTTCTTCTAAAGGTGAAGTGTCAGGAAGGAGTTCCACCACAAGGAGGAGAGATGGGATTTGGCATTCTATAGGGAGCATTGACTCAATGCCATGTACTAAGCGGAAAGGGGTGAAACCAGTTGTGGTTTTTGTGGATGTGCGATAAGTCCATAGGGCAGAGAATAACATGTGATTCTAGTTAGTTTTGTGATTTCCTACCATCCATTGGAGCATTGTTTTGATGATTTTGTTGACTACTTCAACTTGGCCATTTCCTTGAGGGTAGTAGGAAGAAGAGTACTGGTGTTCGAATTTCAACATGGTTGATAATTCAGCCCATATGACGTCTTCGAAGTGTTCCCCATGATCAAAGACTAATTGTTTGGGGACACCAAATTGTGTAATGACATGGTTGAGGAAGAAACGTGTTGCGGTTTCAGCTTTGCAATCGAATGTGGGCATGGCTTCAGCCCACTTGGTGAAGTAATCGACTGCCATGATAATGTACTCGTGGCCATTAGCTGAAATGGGGTTGATGGTCATGAAGTCGATTTCCCATTTGCAGAAGGGCCCGACTGTGACTACGGGATGTAATGGTGTGGGGGGGTTCTAGCCTTTGGGGCAAAAAGCTGACAACTGCGGCAATGTTTGACTGCCTCTATGCAATCGGCAAAGATGGAGGGCCAAAAATAGCCAGTGCGTAGAATCTTTTGGGCGATTGCTAGTCCTGAAAGGTGACCACCACAGGCTCCACTATGACTATCGTTGAGGATGGTCTTGGCCTCGTCACGGGTGAGGAAACGACATAGGATGGTATCAATGCCTCGACAATATAGAACATCTCCAATCAGTAGGTAGCGAATGGCTTGATGTCGGATGCGTCGCCTATCCTCACGATTGAAGTGTGCTGGAAACTTTTGCGTTCGTAAATAAAGAAGGATGTCTCCATACCATGGTTCGTCAGTAGATATGATGAATAGGAAGTCATCAGGGAGATCATCCATGGGGGGTGATGATGTAGTTAATTGGGGCAGATCGGTCATGAGTGTGGCTAGTGCAAGTGCCTTTGTGCTTTTTGGAGACACAAACTCTAGGTCAAACTCTTGGAGGATGACTACCCACTTGGCTGCTCGACCTTGTAGAAGGTGGTGGCTTAAGAGGTACCACATTAGGTTTGAATCAACCACTACTCTAGTATGGTTGGCAATGATGTAGTGGTGCAATTTTTGAGCCGAGAAGACGGCGGCTAAGGCTAGTTTCTCCTCGGGTGAATATCGTAATGGGGGTCCTGTTAGCTTTTGACTAATATAGTAAATCACGTGCTCTTGGAGAGCATTGTCTTCTTGGACCAAGACTCTAGCAAAGGCGTTTTCTGAGGCCGACACATAAAGGATGAAGTATCGAGTGAAATATGGTGGTGAGAGTAATGGTGCAGAAGGCAAGTCTTGTTTGAGTGCCTCGAATGACTCTTGTGCTTGCTGATCCCAAACAAAGGGGATTTTTATGCAGAGCTGGCAGATGAATCCATAGGATTTTGTTGCATACTCTAGCACAAAGCAGTGAAGGAAGTTGGCCTTGCCTTGTAGGCTTTGTAGTTGGTGTCAAGTTCTTGGGGGAGGAAGATCAAGGATGACCTGAACTTTGAGGGGATCTACCATTATCCCTTTGTGGGAGACAATAAATCCGAGTAGATGGCCTACTAGGACACAGAAAATGCACTTGTGGGGGTTCAGGTGGATATTGTACTTGCAGCAATGTAAAAATACTTGTCGCAAGTCGTCTATATGTTGGGCTTGTTTTCATGACCGAGCGGTGAGATCGTCCAAGTAGACCAAGATGATGTGAATTAAATCGTGGAAACAATATGTCATGGCGCACTGGAAGGTGGCTTCAACATTTTTGAGGCCAAAGGGCATGACTCGGTAGGCAAATGTGCCCCATGGGGTTGTGAATGCCATCTTGTAACGGTATTCTTTCCGTATTTGGATTTGGTTGTATCCGGAAAAACCATCCATGAAGGAGAAGGCCTCATGTCCGGCGCATGCATCGATGATATGGTCGATGAACGGTGTGGGGAAGTTGTCTTTGGGACATGCCCCATTGAGATCACGAAAGTCTGTGCAAACGTGAATGGTACCCTATTTTTTATTCGCGGGAATAGGATTAGAAACCCAAGTTGTGTATGCAATGGGATAAATGAAGCCGGCTGTGCGCAGCTTCTCTATCTCGGCTTTCACCGCAGCCACTTTGGATGGATGGATGGGCTGTTGCTTCTGGCGGACGGGTGACACATTAGGCCATGTGTCGATGTGGTGTTCCACAATGGATGGATCTAAGCCGGGCATTTCAATGTATGACCAGGTGAAGATGTCGTGAAATTCTTGGAAGAGAGCGGTATAGGCATCGACCTCTTCTAGGGAGCAAGATGCCCCCAGCATGATTTCTTCAATAATCTCAGAGTTGGTCGAGATGTTGATTTTAATGGTTGGTGAAATGTTTGCCATGTTCCCTTCTTCGAAGGAATCTAGTGCTGGGATTGGGTTCTTGAACCAGTCAACCTTCCCATGGATGAAATCTTTGGTCTCCACGAAAAACTGGTCGGACTGCGACACAAGCTCTTCCGGGAGGAAGAACAAGCGATGGTGCATGTCGTCCCATTAGTATTCCGGGGTGGTCAGAGCTTCAAGTATCTCCTCATTGTTGTTGAAGCAACGAAGTGACAGGTCTGATGGACCATCGTTGGAGATGGGGATGAGCTGGTCGGGGGAACTGGACATCATGTAAATGGACATGGTGTCGGATGAAGGAGGTGGTGGTGGGTGAACTTCTTCGATCAAGGTGATCTCAGACTCAAGGGAATGGTGACGGAGGTCAGCAAGAGCCATTCGAAATTCAGACAAGTCTTGGCAATGGTGTGAATAATGTCCATACAAGCTGCAAAGGGTGCAAGCATGGTTTGTCCTCAATGCCTTGTTCTTGACTAGTGGCATGGTTGGGAGTTCAACCATAGGGATGTTTTCATTCGTATCCATGGCATCCAGATGCTCATGGATTACTGGGATTTCAGGGAAATTCTGAGTTGGATGGCCCTATTGTTTGCAAACACATAAGGTGGGACTGGCCGTGGTTATACGGTGGCTCTGGTGTTCTTTCCCCTTGCCCTTTTGGGTTGGGCAAGTGCAGGTGCAGGTGTGACGGTTGGCTTATGCGGACTGGGTGGGGGGTGAGACTCAACCGCAATAGGTTGCACCAGAGTTAACACAACTTGGGGCATTGTTGGTTGAGCTGGTGGATCTAAATACCACATTGGGATCCCCAACGTAAGGTTGGGTAGGCTTAAGGTGGCCATGACTGGCTTGCTTATGACACCAGGTGGGGGAAAGAAGAAGGGAATTGTATGGACTGGAGATGAGCCCACATAACTCCTAGTTGGTTGCATGTGGGGGTGAGGTTGTGGTTGCGGCTTCCCGTAATGCTGCTGCTGCGGGTGATGTTGCGGCTGCTGTTGATGTTGTGGCTGCAGATGATGTTGTGATTGTGGTTGGGGCTGCGGCTGCGGTTGCTGTTTGGGTGTAGCGGTGCTTGATGAGACCATGCACAAGTCCACAGTTTTCTTTTGTGTCAGTGGTGGTGACACCAACGGGAAAGGAGCCGTCATGGTGGGATCAGTAAACAACCCAGGGCCCACATTCAACGGTGGGGAAGCTGGTGTGTTTTCAACCACAGTGTTGGTTGCAGGGATGACGTTAGCATGTGCGGTCACCCCTTGTGACTCAGTGGTGGTGATGGTAGGGATAACATTGGCACGCGCTGTTAACCCTTGCGAATCATGGTAGGTGAGCTGGTCAACTGTCACAATCTTCCCTTCATGGGGGAACATCATGAGGTAGAAGATAGTTGATGCGATGGCTCTCATGGTGTACATGTAACTCCTCCCAAGGAGGAGGTTGTAATCCAGTTGAGCATTGACGACTACGATGTCGATCATGACTATCTTCCCGGTTAACGTGATGGGGCCATGGGGGAGGATTCCTTAGGCTTTAGTGGGGTGTCCATCATAAGCCCGCAGAGTCATGGAGGACGGTTGCAGAATCAGTGATCCAAGCTTCAGCAAAACCAAGGTAGACATGACACATGTGGATGCATAGTATCCATCCACTATGCATCAATGCATAACCAAGTTTTGGATGGATACTAGGATTTGGAAGGTGATAGTGGAGGGCATGCATGGCTCTCCGTTCTTTGTGTCAAATGTGATTAGCTTGGAATTGGAGGGGTCTACTGCCCCTAGAGTGCCTAGTAAGGCTTTCCGCTGCATTGGGCATGTTTTAAGTACCTCAAGAGCGGACATGGCGGTTGGCGTTTGGGCCAAATAATCCACAATGGTATAGCTAACTACAGCTCTAGCTGTGGCATTATTGGCAATTCTGCATATGGGGGGGCGCAGGAATGGGGGTAACTAGAGAGGTAGGTTGGTTGTCTTAGATGTGGATGCTGCTGATGAGTCAGCAGGTTCGGTGGTGGTATCGTATTGATTTCGTCTAGTCTGTAAGTTGACCTCTTTAGTGGTTATGGTCATCAGGTGGTGAACACCTGTTTTGGCCGTGGGCAGTGCCCCCGAAGCATTGGGATTGTCCAGGGGAGGGGGAGCAGTTTCCACCAATCCTTGGACTGGTAGTGGGTTTTGAAGCACCATGGGAGGAGGTCCTTGTGGTGCCTGGTTAGGTTGGGCTTGAGTGGGGGCATTAGTGGCCTGTTGGGCCTCATTTTGAATGGCCTGCTTAGCGTGATCCATGACTGGACACTCAAATGTGTAATGCCCATAAACATCATAGAGTGTACAAGGTTGGTTTGTGCGTAACGGAGCATTGCGTCTTGGTGCATTCTGCTGTGGGGGGTTTTGGGCTAGCCGGTTAACCACGACATTATTGGGAGGGTTCGGTTGCTGACCGCCTTCGTGCAGTTGGTTATTGCCTTTGTTGTAGGGCCAGTTGTTTCTAGCTTGCCCTTGTTGATTGTTGGGGGCAGGTCAGTAGGGACGGTTTTGTTGTGCGAACACTTGTCCCAACAGAGCAAGTGGAGTGGGGGTGGGGGCTTGAACTTGTTGCACTGGTGGTGCATAGTATATTTGTGGGGGTGGTGGTGCCATGAATGTGGGAATTTTCCCCACATACTATTGTGTTGGCCAAGCCATGGCCAGAGCCTGTTGCGGTGGCATAGGTTGTGCATAAGAGGTGGTTGCTCCGGACTGAGACATCATTCTAGCATAGTCCGGAGCTTGGTTTTGGTAAGCAACATTAGCAGTGTTTCTTGGTTGTGGTGCCATGATAGGTGGTGTCAGTCGAGGCTGTGGTTGTTGGGAGACTGACCCTATGATTCCATCCGCAGTGTGGGATTCCCCCCAGTGCATCGCGGTAAGAGGTACTTGGATAGGGAGCATCTGGAATGACAGTGTACAAGTATCCCGACTGGGAATAGATGAGGTCAAATTGTTGGGCCTTCAGTATGGCCTCTTATTCAGATTGGGGACATTCAGATGCAACGTCCTTTGTGATGGGCAGGAGAAAAGTCTTAAGGAACCAATCTAAGAAGATCCTATCATCAAGTTGGATCTTACATAAGCTGCGACGCCGCCGCCACTCATGGATATGGTCAGTGATGTGGGTGGCAGTGTTTTGGCGACAGGATAACAGGATCTCCACCTCCTCATCATATCTGACAGGGAGTTGGAAATACTGTAGGAACATGAAGGCTAGGGAGTTGAAGTCAGGGTACCTAGCTTTTGGTAGCTCAATGTACCATTTGGCTGCGGCACCTGTAAGGGTGCGTTGGAACAGCCTCAGCCTGATGGAGTCTTCTACAATGCTATTGGATGAGCACCATAGATGGAATGTCATTATATGATTTTGGGGACATTCCCTGGCTTTTCCCTCAAACTTTGGAATGTCTGATGGCAGCTTCGTTTGCATAGGTGGCCAGAAAGCTTGGTGGCGGATGGGATCATTTGTTAATCTAGACAAGTCAAGCAAGTTCAGACGAGCCATGAAGGGAAGATTTGACCCCAAGTTGATGTGGGATGGGGCTACAATGGGGGTGGGGTTTGCAGGTGCATAGTGCATCTGCATAGCTGGCGGTGCTTGTGGTGGCACCATGGAAGATGGGCCAATGCCCCCAAGTGTTGTGGGTGAGATGGTGTGAGTGGCGGGGGAATTTCCCCCTTTTGGGTTGGTGCACTGCTCCCCTATGTGGCATGGGGGACAATGTGTGTGGAGGGGCCACTGCCCCCGTGTGTTACTACTGGGCTAGCTTGGCTGGTCACTATTGGTGGTGGCAATTGGCTAATGACAGTCTGCATGATTGTGCTTGGACCGCTTGCCACATTGTGGGTGATAGGTTGTGATGTGGACATGGGTCCACTTGCTAAGGTTAAACCGAAAAATGGATCCGGGTTTGCAGTAGCCATGGGGCTAGATGGTGCAGTGTGGAGGTCTGGTTCAGATTGATATGGGTCTGAATCAGAATCAGAGGCTGTGTGGCCCTCTGATGGTGTGGGAGATCGCTGAGAATGGATACAACGGTGCTGATTGAGTGTTCTAAATGGTGTTGGTTTGCCTCTTAGGCGTGAGGAAGATCATGGAGGATCAATTGTGTTTTCTTTGGTGTATGAAACTGGTGGGTATGGAATTTGGACTCCAGTTTCAATGGCTTCCTACTGGATGAAGGTGGTCTCTCGACCACCAAGACTACCAGAAGACAACACTTGGCTTGTTCCTCGCGAGTGATTCTACTCAATTGGAAGGGGTTGTTGCCCATTTTGCTTGGCAATTCCTCTCAGTGTCCAGATACTTTGGGGTTCTTGTGGTACTCCTCACAATGAGTTTCTAGGAAAAGCCCAAGTACTTCCCATAGTTGAAGCAGTCAGGGACTTATGTCCTCAAAGACTGCAGAATTGATTGAACTTAGTGTAAATTTGGTAAATTTTAAGGCTTACTCAGCGTCATGAACTGAGTTGGGTTAATTATTTGGTATGGTGTGTTGGTTTGCTTGTTTTTTCTGGTATTTGGTTTGCAATATGGTTTATGAATTCATGGTAGAGTTCACATCATGGTTTTGTATGCAAACATAAACATAAATTTGTAAGCAAATATGGTGATTAACCATGAATTGTTGGCCTAACTAAATGTCTACCTCTCAGTGGTATTCTTCTTCAACCAAGAGAAGGTGTTGGGCTCTCAACACAATGGGACAAAGCCCATGCGTAGATCCTCAGGTCACCTCCCAAGTGCTAGGTTTTTCAACAGGGAGGACGCTTAGTGCCGTGAGAAGCCCTCCTTCTCTACCCCCTCTACCTTCCAGGTCACCTGCTTTTAGTGGTTTAGGAAAAGTACCATGGAGTGCCTAAATCTATACGAGCTTTCCCTTCGTCGTATCCTAGAATACCTCAGAGGGTGATGACTGGGTAGAGGAGGAAGGGGGCAGCAAGATGGTTAATTTTAAGTTACTTTTAGTTAGGCTAGTTCATTTTATTAAACCTTAATGATTGATTTAGCATATACACTTTGTTCATGGATTTATTTGCAGACAATGAAAACTGGAATTAAAATAGACCTGTAATGGTGGATAGAGGCAGTTGGGCCACACTTAATAGTCCTCTGAAACTGAAAATTGCTGCTAATTAAACTCAAAAACAACTTTTGTGTGACAGGCCACACATTTCTGACTAAATCCCGCGAGGGGGCCGCGATATTTTTCCAGAAATGAGCGAGGTGGTCGCACAAAATGCCAAAACAGCTGCAACTTGAGCTCTTCGGCTGAAGTCGCACCTATCTGAGGATTAAGTGCACCCTGGGCATGCCTGTCTAGGGAGTAAGTGCACCTTGTTTCACCTTTTCCCCCGATAAGAGCGACCTGCTCCGAAAAGGGGTGTTTTGGTGAGGCACGGTTAGATCTGGCTGACAGTAACTGGTACTAGGGTCAGTTTGACTCAGCTCAGCCTAGCAGAGGCTTTGGAACTGACAGAAACAAGAAATAAAGTAGATTTAAACAGATTTAACAGAAATTTTTTGAAAACTAGGGTAAAAATTGAAAAACTTGCAAACTTAAAATTTCTTGCCCAGGGATCCTATGGGATCAACCTAGGGGAGTCCGCAAAGCTGTAGTGAGAATTTCTCCTCATTATAGGGGTAAGAATGTCAAAACCCTGAATTTTCTGAAAAATTTAAAATTTTTAATTTACATAATATTAACATAAAAGCAGTTAACTAATCATTTAATTAGTTAAAGGTTATCAGCTTATTATTAGAATTCATTTGTTAATTGCATAGATTGATAGAATCAAATATTTTTAGTTTACTGACTTGTTTCTTTTTGTGAACATAAGTTGGGGCTTGGTTCTTTTGCTGATCCTGTGCTATGTTCAAATTTTCCTGCACTTGTTTCACAATCTGTTCCATTTCCTTCAATAATTCAGGTCCTAACACCAATCTATCTACTGGATTATTCCAAGAGATAGGAGTGTTGCATTTACGCCCATACAAAATTTCAAATGGGCTAAACTTAGCTGATGAGTGATAGTTATTATTATATGCAAACTCTGCTAAATGCAAGTAATCCTCCCACTTCCCTTGTTGATCCTTAACATACATTCTTAACAGATCTTCTAGCACCCGATTCACTCTTTCAGTCTGTCCGTCCGTTTGAGGATGGAAAGAGGTGCTGAAATTCAATGTTGTGTTTAATCCCTTAAACAAGGACCTCCAAAAATTCCCTGTGAATTTAGGATCCCTGTCTGAAATAATAACTTTAGGTACTCCATGTAACCTAAAAATATGCTTTAAAAATATATCAGCTATATTGGCATCCTTGTAAGTAGTCTTGACAGGAATGAAATGTGCTGCTTTACTTAACTTGTCAGCCACCACCATAATTGAATCATTCTGATTCTGATTTCTAGGCAATCCGGTAATGAAATCCAAGCTGATTACTTCCCATTTCCAACTAGGAATAGGCAAAGGTTGTAGTAAACCAGCTGGATGTTGGTGTTCAGTTTTCACTTTTTGACAATCCAAACATCTAGCTATGTATTCAGCTACTTTAGATTTCATATTAGGCCAAAAATATTCTTTTCTTAACATGGTGACAGTCTTTTGGTAACCTGGATGTCCTGAGTAAGGTGTTTTATGAACTTCATCCAGAATCAGCAATTTAACCTTAGGCACATTAGGCACATACAATTTGTCCTTAAACAATAAAAATCCATCTTTATTTAGACTATAACCTTTTATTAAGCTTTCTGTAGGTTCTTCTTTAGCTGTAACTTGTAATTTTTTATAAATTTCATCCTGTTTTATCCCTTTTGTTAGCTGTTCATTTAAATCAGAAGCATAAATGCTGATTGCGGTTGAAAAATTCAGCTTTGCATTTCTGCTTAAAGCATCAACCACCTTATTTTCTTTTCCTTTTATGTGTTGAATTTTGAAATCATATTCACTCAAGAAGGCCAACCACCTTGCTTGTCTTGCATTTAAGTTGGGCTGATCTAAAAGGTATTTCAGGCCTTTATTATCAGTCGTTAAAATAAACTTTCTACCTATTAAGTGGTGTCGCCACATTTTTAAAGCATGTACAACAGCTGCAAGTTTTAAATCATAAGTTGCATAATTCTTTTCATGGATTTTTAATTTCCTGGACTCATAGGCAATGACATGCTCATTTTGAGTCAACACACCGTCTAAACCATCATTACAAGCATCGGTGCATACCACGAAATTCTTATTAGGATCTGCTATTCTTAGAATAGGCGCAATTGTTAATAAGGTTTTTAATTTCTTAAAACTTTCTTCACATTTTAACTTCCAATCAAATTTCTTGACTTTCTTTTGCAAGGAAATGATTGGATTAGCTATTTTTGAAAAGATTTCAATGAATCTCCGGTAATAACCAGTAATTCCCATGAATGACCTAACATCTGTTACGTCTTTTGGAATCGGCCAATCTTCGATTGCCCGAATCTTTTCAGGATCAACTGAAATCCCTTCCTTAGTCGCTATGTGACCTAAGTACTTGATTTCATCCTTAAAGAAATCACACTTACCAAACTTTGCAAAAATTTGTTGCCCTCGCAGCTCTTGTAAAACTATCCGTAAGTGTTCCTTATGTTCCGCTTCATTTTTAGAATAAATTAAGATATCATTGATAAAAACGACAACAAATTTATCTAAGTACTTATGCATTATATTATTCATTAGGCACATAAAGATAGCTGGGGCGTTGGTAAGCCCAAATGGCATTACGACAAATTCGTAATGTCCATACCTCGTCCTGAAGACTGTCTTGAAAATGTCCTCATCTTTAATCCTTACCTAATGATATCCTTATCTCAGGTCTATCTTTGAGAACACCGTAGCTCCACGTAGCTGATCAAACATATCATCTATGCGGAGCAACGGATATCTGTTTTTAATGGTCATCTTGTTTAGTTGACGGTAATCTATGCATAGTTGCATAGTTCCGTCTTTCTTTTTAACAAAGATGACTGGTGCTCCCCAAGGGGACACACTGGGTTGAATGTACTTCTTATCTATTAACTCCTTTATCTGTGATTTTAGTTCATTAAGTTCTAAAATATTCATACGATACGGAGGTTTTGAGCTAGGCACCGCACCTGGCACCAATTCAATTGTGAAATCCAGTTCCCTCCTGGGAGGTAATCCTAGAATTTCCTCTGGAAACACATCAGTAAATTCATTTAAAACAGGAATATCCTCTATTTTTAACTTATCTTTTTCAGATTTACTTGCCTCATCTGTAATGGTTACAGCATAGGCTTTACACCCTTTCCTGACTGCTCTTTTAAGTTGTAAAGTAGAAATCTACCTAATTATAGTTTTCCTAGGAATACCTTTAACTGTTACTGGTTGTTCATTATTATTTATGCACGTAAATGTTTTATCAAAACAGTTTAAAACTACCTTGTGTTTCTCTAACCAATCCATACCAATTAGTAAATCATACGAGCCAAGTGGCAGAACATTAAGCTTAACTGTAGTTTTAAAATCATTCATAAGTAAGGCACATTCTTTCACATAGCATGTTACTTTCCTTTTTGCCCCAGTGGCTAATTGAACTAACCAGGAACTATAAAACTTTTCAACAGTCAATTTACACTTTTCCACTATCTGAGGTGAAACGTAACTAAGACTAGCTCCAGGATCAATTAAAATAGTTACAGGGGTTTGATTAACCATACCTTCCACTTCCACCATGGAAGTTCGATAGTCAGCTTGGCGGTTCTCCAAAGCTGCATTTATTCTGGGCATAGTCCTTGCAAATTCTCCAATGGTCATTTCATCCTGCACGGTGTGAATATTGCTGTTTGACTTTTTTTGATTTGGGAAAACTGAGGCATAGTGCGGGCCATTGCATTCCCAGCACTTAACATGCTCCTTCCATTCAAAATTTTTAGTGAAATTCCCATGATTGTTTGCAGCTTCCTTGCCTTTAAAATTACTGGAATTATTAGAATTATTAGAAGCACCATTTCTATTTCCTTGAAAGTTCTTATTGTTTGAATAATTTTTGTTCTTATTATTCTTGAAATTCTTTTGGGATACAAATTCCTTTTTCTTGAACTCAGGCTGATTATTGTTCTTTTTAGCCTTCCAGTTGGCTATACCTTCTTTCTTCTTGTTCTGTTCAAAACAGAAATTAGCCTTCCGCATGGCTTCCTCCAGAGTCCTCGGGTTATCATACTCGATTATTTCCTTGATGTGATATGGCAAACAACTAAGAAACCGCTGCACTTTAGGTTTCTCATCCACTAAATAAGGTACATACCTCAACAAGCTTAAGAATTTACTGTTTAGATCCTTCATAGTCATGGATCCTAACTTTAATTCGTAAAATTCTTTAGCTCTTTCTTCATAGTATTGTTCGAACAGAAATTTCTTCTTGAAGTACCTTTTAAAGGTACTCCAATTAACTTTTTTTTCCTTGATCCTCTTGACTCTTTTCAAATCTTGCCACCATATATCTGCCTTTCCAGTGAGATTATAGATTGCCATTCTTGCCTTTAGCTGATTTGAATAGTTGTATATCTGAAAATATTTCTTCATCCCGGATAACCAGGACTCTGCTTCCTCCCCTTTCTTAGTCTCTCCGTTGAAAGTTGGGGGCTTTATTTTTTTAAACTCCCCGGAAATCTCTTCATATGGTCTATACTTCTTCTTTTTGTCATACAACTCAGCGTCACTACTGTCACTAGTAGTGTAATAACTTTGTTGTTCCTTGAACCCTTCAGATGATGAGCTGCTTTCAGCCTTAGCCAGCTTCATCTTTTTAGATCCTTTCTGATGGCTAGCCTCCTCAGATTCGGATCTTTTGCTCCTCCCTTCAGTCTGAAAATTTTCCATCAAGATTTGGTTCAACTCTTCTTGAGTCTTCAAAATCCTTTCATTGTCCTTCTTGACTGATTCCATTTCAGTCTTCAAATCCTTTATAGTCTGCATCAGTTCTGAAGAATGAGCAGTTACCTCTTCTAACATAGGTTCTCTGGACATTTTTCTTCTCTCGGTGTTTGGAGACTCCTCCTCAGCATATTCTCCTAGCTTCTCCATACCTGCTTGTTAGATTTAGAAAAAGAAATTTTCTGTTCTTTACATAAAACAAAATATAGGTCAGTATATTATTTTTACTATTCTACATAAACTAGTTGGGCTGCATTGAGGCCTAGTATTTGAACCATGCTCTGATACCACATGTCAAAACCCCGAATTTTCTGAAAATTTTAAAATTTTTAATTTACATAATATTAACATAAAAGCAGTTAACTAATCATTTAATTAGTTAAAGGTTATCAGCTTATTATTAGAATTCATCTATTAATTGCATAGATTGATAGAATCAAATCTTTTCAGTTTACTGACTTGTTTCTTTTTCTGAACATAAGGTGGGGCTGTCATGAAAAACTGGCCTTACTTAGCTTTCGAGCTAATGCAGAAAGTTTCTTCTGTCCTTACAGATTACAGGTAAGAAGATTGGCTGCTACAAGTGAAAATAATTCTAAAGTCTTATGTACAAGTTGTTTGCAATTCAAAGTTCAGTAAGACATTAGTGGCTAAGCACATAACACTGCTTATTGAGGTAAAATCCATTATCTGTTTTCCATTCTAGTAGAGGTAGGATTATAGTTCTTAAGATTATTGAACTGTTTGATATCTATCATAGTTGTCAGTGTCAAAAGATCTTTAAAATAAGATTGTTTACAAGTAGAAAATGAAAATCAAAAGTTTATGTTTAAGAAAACACAAATATTCTTACTTTGTAAAGTGTATGAATAAGGGGTTTACAATTTACTGCTACTAAAATCAAACTATCCACTGATAGGGATATACTCAAGTTGATGCACCCAGTCTTATTTACATTACTACAGACTCAAAAATATACTAGAGTTTATCTTAGGTCTGATGGATAACCTACTGTAAACTAGTTATCATTTTAACTATTAAAAGAATGTACAACATAAAAGTTTCAAGGTTTAACCATTACGTTGATAAAATTTCTCTTAAAAGGATTCACATTCATATGTGATAAGTTCTAAGTTAAGGACATTTATTCCAGATGATGCATTCAACAAAATATTTAGTTGCTAATTCCGCTTGTAAGCATTTATCAAACTTAGATGAATAAGGCAAGACTATAACAGTTAACATTATAACACAATAGTTACTATGGTTGAATCTATAACCTTTTTAAAGTCAACCATCAGTATACTCTATAAATATAATATATGTGTTGGTGGAATACTTGTAAAAAAAATATAATATTCTTACTTGACCATATGTATTAAACTTCCCTCCTATAATCATGTTACAAACTTATTCTATTAAGATTGTAAAGTGTTAAAGGACAAAGTAGTCATTCACCTGGATGAACCGGTCATAATCAAGTCCAAGGCATTTCAAGTTTATAGTCTTACTCTAAAGATAACTCTTAAAGTCTTTACCTTAGACATTTCAATTTTGTATACAAGAGGATGTTATTGCACTTACCACTCTAGATATAGTGCTCCTTAACTCCAAAGTTTATTAAATAAAATATCATATTACAAGGTTCCTTTCCATATAGTTGGTTGTACCCACGATAAACCTAGTGTTATCATTTGATTGCATCGCATGGGTGATAATATAATATAACATATGTTAATGATTTGTTAAACCATGCATCGGTGGTAAATTTCCACGACAAGGTTTACGTATTAACCTAACACTTGTTAAAATGTTCCAATGATAGGTTGACTCGGCCGGGACTAAGATTTAACCTTGGAGACAGCCGAAGATTGTCAACACTGGATCCTCATGATTAGCTCAACGAAACTATGGAAATCAAACCCACCGTGGCAAATTATTTGCATGGCGACGTGGCTTTGTTTGGGCCATGCATTGCAGGTTTTAAAAGAGTCTTCCTCAAGACCTAGCTCATTATCCTCCCTCGCCTTCGGGCACTGGTCCAGCTTCTGTGAGAGAAAACTGGCCGCTCTGTCACCTATGTAGGCTGCGACTGTCTATGGCTCTTCCTCCCTGGTTAACTTTCCCCATTGCACCAATGTGAAGGCCGTCTCATGGTGCTTCTGCTCCTCATGCGTTACTCATTCTTGTTGTAATCTCTCAGATCACATAAGGTTACCAATAATACATACAAAAATACACAGAACATTCACAGATACAAGAGATAAGAACTGATAAGATGAACAGAGTATATTATTCTCAATAGATCATACAAAGCCAAGAACTGAACTGAACTACGTTCTTGAGTGGCTCAACAGCCTAATATACAGGTTACAAACAGTTACAATCATAACTACCTGTCGGTTCACCGAACCGACACGACTATTAGTTTAACAGACTAACTACTGTGTTTACTCAGCCGACCGACGTAGTCGGTCTCTCGACTTAGTCGGCTGATCGACTAAGTCGGTCTTCGTTCAAGTCAACTTTATGTCGACTTTCTCCTTCTACATCTCCCCCACAAACAAAATATTTCTTCGTCCTGAAGAAAAGGGGAGGTAAAAAAATAGATAAGAAGTACAAAAATAGATTGCAAAGGGAGACTGCTACTGAGGTGGGCTGTGCAGGCGAATAGTTGGTCTCTTCTGCACACAGATTTCGACTATTGCTGGTGCTGTGATGGCGAGCTGGTGTTGAAAGTCCGTCCATGTCTGCAAGGCTTTCTGAATGTCAATAGTCAGAGTAGTAAGATTGGAAAGTACCGACATCTTCTCTGCCATTGCCATTTCTGCAATATTTTCCATGTTGGGGCCCAGCAGCTGATTGTGTTCTTCCGCAGTCTCAAGGAGTCTCTTCATCTGTGGACAGATGTTGTCGACTTTCTCCAAGTTGGGAAGGGCTTGCTGAACCCACTGGTGTGCCTCTCGTTCCAACTGCTGCAGCTTAGTGTTTTCCATCACTATTTGATCTTCGATGGTCTGCCTCAGTTCTGTCTCAGTCGACTTCCTTCTCTCCAAGGCCTGAATGCCCTGTCTGGTCTGCCTCGTCTGACTATAGACCTGCCCATAATGAGTAGGCCAATCTCGGAGTACTTCCTCTGTTACAATGGATTCCTCCATGTGGTCTTTTAGAAGTTTGTGGGCCTCCGAGAATGCTGTGTGCTGAGTCAGGAGCAGTCGGACAGTTTCTTCTTTTTGCCCGGCCTTAGTCTCGTGGAGGTGGGTCTGTATGGTCGACACCAACCCTTCAAACAGCTGATATGCTCTGTCCAGCGGTCGGTCGGTAGCAGTGTCGACAGGTCCTGGAGCAACAGTCTGTACAAGAGACCTGCATTTGTCGAGAAACTCGACTTCTTGAGTCTCCTTATCCGCTAGCTGTTTCCTTAGTCGGGTCGTCCTTCTCTTCGACTCTTTTGCTAGGGTATTGAGTAGCTGGCCAACCTCTGAGTCGCTCAACGAGCTTACATCCCGTAAGCTGATCCTTAGCTGATCTGGTCGAGGAAGAGGCTCTGTTGGCTCCTTTGCTGGCTCTGTTGGTTTGTCGGGAGGACCTGCAGAAGTGGAAGGTGGGTCAGAGGTCGAAGGGGTGTGTGTCGGAAGGGTTGGTTCAGTGGTCGGGGGTTTGTCGGTTTGGGGAGGTGGTATGTCCACCTCCGGATGTGGTGATGATGGTGGTCTCGGCTGTGAGTCAGGCAGTGGTGGAGGTGGTGGAGATGATGGTGGTGGGGGTGGTGAGGGTGCAGAGGAAGGGTATCCTGATCCTGGGGGTGATGGAGAATGGTGTTGGGGACTTTGGCCGGAAGATAGAACGTCTTCTTCCGGGGGGACTTGGTAATCGGTGAAGGTCTGTTCGTGTCCCGCAATGTCACCACCGTCATGCACCCTTGTAAAGACAGTTGTTTGGTGTGCGTATGTCTTGTCGCTTGCTTTAAGGGGAGTTGTTGTCTTGATTGTCTGCGCTGTTTTGAACAGTGCAGGCAGTGTTGCAAAGAAAGCTCTAAGCTCCTGGTCCGAGCTTGCCCTGGCTCTGAGTGCTTCAGGGATAACTTGTGCAAAGGCTTCGGGGGAGATGTCGGCCTGCTGCACTGGTGCTTGCTCTTCGACTATTTTAGTCGGAGATGGAGGGGGAGGAGTCGTCACCAGGTCGACCACATCTTCGGTCAGGGGTGTTGTTTTGGCCTTCTTTGGCCGACCTTCCGGTGCTCTTGCTTCGACAAACCGTTGAAACTAGGTTTCAACAGTTACTTTATTTGCTCTGGCATCCTCGACTATATCGAGTGCTGAGGCTACCAGTTCGTCGTCCTCATCTGTAGAGTCAGCAAGGACAAGCTTGCACTTACCTTTGCCTTGCTGGCGTTTTTGCAATTTGATGTTCCTTCTGGAAATAGCGATCTCCTTTGCCAGTTTCTTGAGGATGCTCCGAGACACAGCATACTCAGGATTGTCTTCCTCAACTTCTCCTGTCGGGGTCTGAGCGGGGTCGACCATCTGAGTAGCCGGAGGAGCTGTTTGTTGTGCTGGTGGTGGTGTCTGTTGGTGTTTGGTCAGAGGGTCCACGACTGGTGCAGTCGGATGCTTGACTATTAAGTGCACCCGACCAGGAGTGCCAATTGGAGTGTCCTGCGTCACAAAAGTGCTGATAGACAGGTGCAGCTCGTAGTCTTCCTCCTTCTCATGGTTGGTCAGAGGTTCGACTATAGAAAAGTCGACCTGTTTTACAGCCTCCGGGATTTGAAGTTTGGTTTTTGTCTGCCTAGACAACTCCCGAAAGATCTGCTCGACTGTGGGATAGTAGTCGAGGTCCCTGGCGTTGGAATCCTGAGTGTTTGACGACCACACGGATGTATGGTCGAGCTCCAGCTGGATGTGTGAGTCGGCTGGGAGGTGTCGTCGGATGTTCTGGGGCACCCTCCACCTTGTCGTGCGCCGCTTAAGCTGCTGGAACCAGTTTTCCATGAAGACTTTTCCTTGGTTGAGTTCATGCACAGTTCCTTTTTGGGAAAAGGGTCTGAACCTGTGCATCTCAAAACGAGTCGGCTCTCGGAAGACAGGACTGCCTTCTGGACAGATATAGTACATTGCAATCGAAATAATTAACGAGGGGAATTTAATAATACCTCCTGTTTCTTGACAGCGCTCGCATATGGTTTTAACCAAGTCTGCGAGGTAGTCTGCCCAGCGGAAAATGCGGCCAGTGTTTGTAATCTGTTCGACCGCGTCCAGCATTTCCAGCTTGAGGTCACTGCTGCGACCAGCCAAAGTGAGAGTAATGGCGATGATTTTCGCCACAATCTGTGGGGTTCGTGCCTCGATCTGACTGATCATCAGACCCTTGGAGTTCTTGCCCGTCGTCGAACCTGTAAAGTGTTCGACTAGTCCTTCCTTGATCCCAATGGGGACCGGGTCACCTTGATTTGATAGACCAGTCAGTCGGGAGATAACCTCTCCATTAATGTCGACTGGTCGGTCAAAGTAAAATCTACCGTTATGATAACGACTGATGATGAATTTGACCGCAGCTTCCTTTGTACCAGTGAAGCTGGCCATGATAGGTGCGTTTGCATAAGCATAGATGGTGCTACGCCTAACTTTCTCAGCCTGCGGGGTCATCCGTCGGTCTTCAAACGCCCATTCTTGAATCTCCGTCCATAGCTTCTGAAACGGACCCTCCTGAACTTTTGCGTTTTGGATCTGTTTGAGTCGCTGGACTAGGGGTGACTCGGTTGCTTGAAGTTCTTGGGCCTTAGCCGAAGCTCTGGTGCGTTTTGGTGCCATGGTTTCTGACTGTTCAGACTGGTCGAAATTCTTACAGGGTTCACAAATTTCAGTCGACTGGGAGTTCGAATGTTCAGTAG
>LPNX011205971.1:110897-121300 GCA_001517045.1 Pseudotsuga menziesii | reverse complement strand
GCTAGGATTTGCTTCTTTTTAGTGTTCAGACCTTCTGGGGCCTGACCTGTTTCTAGGAACTGAGCAATTTCCTCCAGTTCTTCTGGTACTACTTCTATATGAAATAAATGTGCATCTGGTAGGTCGTCGTCAATTCCAGTCGGTTCTTCTCCTGTGTCGATGCGGGATAGGTGGTCGGGTCCGACATTTAACTTCCCTGGTCGGACAAATACTTCAAATTCAAATTCTTGGAACAGTAAGAGCCATCGACAGATTCTTCCATGATGAAGGGGTTTGTTTACGAGGTATTTCAAAGCTTGATGGTCGGTGTAAAATATGAAGGGGTTAGCTAATAGGTAGTGTCGATATTTCTGAAGTGCAAAGACCATTCCTAGGGCTTCCCGTTCGGTGGTCGAATAGTTCCTTTCAGCCTTATTTAGTTTTCGACTGCTATAGACTATAGGGTAGTCCATTCCATCGTCTCCCGGTTGAGTCAGGATAGCGCCAATTGCTATGCCTGACGCATCGATATGCACATGGAATTTGATCGACCAGTTTGGAAATCTAAGTATGGGGGCTTCGACCAGTTTTCTCTTTAGTTTGTCGAATGAGATTTGGCATTCCTCTGTCCATGTAAACTCTATATCATCCTTGAGGAGTTCTTCGAGGGGGTAGGTCATGTCTGAGTAATGTCGGATAAACTTCCTATAGTACCCTGTATGTCCTAATAACACCCGAACCTGTTTAGGGTTTATTGGAGGCTTCAAGTCAAGGATAATTTTAATTTTAGCGAAGTCAACCTTAATACCATCTTTACAAACAACATGTCCTAGTAGTATCCCTATGGGGGTCATAAAGATACATTTCTTTATGTTGAGGGAAAGTTGAATCTGCCGACATCTTTCCAACATGAGTCGGAGCCATGTGCAGTGATCTTTTAAGGTGGAATATATGGTCCAGTCGTCGAAGTAGACTGCCATAGTTTTATAGATGTATTCTTAGAAGGTTTTTACAACTATTCTGGAAAAAACTGCAGGTGCATTCTTTAGGCCAAAAGGCATAACCCGATAAGCAAAAGAGCCAAATTCACAAACAAAGGTGGTTTTCTTCTGATCTTCCTTTGCTATAGGTACTTGATTGTATCCTGAAAATCCATCTGTGAAGGAATAGCATGCATGGCCTGCCACTTCATTCAAGATTTCATCAGCATAAGGTGTGGGAAAGGGGTCTGTCAGTGTAACTTTATTAAGTTCCCTGAAGTCGACACAGATTCTGAGTCTGGTTGGGTCGTGTTTCTTAGGCTAGACGACCATGGGACTTGACCATTCCGACTGGTCGATGGGGTAGATGATACCTGCAGCTAACATGTTGTCTATCTCCTTTTTAACTATTTCCTTATATTTATGAGCTAGTTTATAAGGACGTTTCTTAACAGGATGGACATCAGGTTTAGTGTTGATTTTCATCTCTCCCATTTCTTGAACTAACCCTTTCAAATCTTTGTAATCTCATGCAAAGACATCTTGGAATTCCCTAAGCAAGTTCACTATTTCAGCAGTTTGTTGCTCATTCCAATAATCACCAATCTTAGCTAGTTTTGGGCGGTCGTCATTTGAAATGTCGACCTCTTTGGTTTTTACTTTGGCATCTAACCATTCTGGGGCTTTAGCTTCATTTATCGGTCGACTTCCTTCCTGGAACTGTGAAAATGTAGCAGGGAAGTCGGCTGCAGTCATTCGGTCGAGGTCAGGTGTTTCGGTAGTCGCGACCCTAAGCATAGAGTGGATTGGTTTGGTTGTTTCAGCATGGTTGGATTTCCATCTGAAGCTTTTACCTTCGGTGTGTTCATTCTCCAATTGTAATCGGGTCGACTCGACTTTTGATCCTATGTGGAGACTATTACAGTGTTTGACCTGTCGAGGGTCTTTGTCAGGGAATGTTTCAGTCGGTTGAATGAAATGTTTAATTTGTTGAGCTGGCTCGACTAATTGTTGATCGTTAGGGATAAAGTTGAAGGTTTGGATGAAATTTTCTTTGAGTTCATTCCAGAAAAAGGTTTCACCTTTTGCTTCCTCCATTTTATACCATTTGCTAGGTAAGTCGTCTAAGGTTGAGGGAAACAAGTGTGGCCAAGCTCTCTCATCTTTATGTCCTAGGCTTCTCCATTCTTTTTCACAAGTTTGGATGTGTTCTTGTGGGTTCTGGCCTTGAGTAAAGATGGGGATCTGTGCTTGTGGGGTGAGCTTCTTGCCACCAAACCTTTCAACAAAATAAGTTGCAGCACTAGTCCAGGTCTGAAGTTTTGTCTGATGGGTATCCCACCATCTAGCTGCTTGACCGGTGAAGGTTTCTACTAAGCTCTGTAGTCGGCCATGTTCTCCAATGTTCTTAGACACTTGTTCAAGATGCATGACTGGGGATTCCCTTTCCTTATACCTTGTTTGGGTCCTGGTTGTTTTGTTGGTCGGTTGTAAGGTAGGGTGTTCTCTTATTTTTCTCTCAAAAATCTTGGGGATAATTGAGACTAGAAAGCACTGTCGGGTGGGTTTTTTCTGTACTGTTTGGATAGTCCAGCACCCTCTTGCTTGTGTTTCATAGTTTTCTATTTCCCAGTCATATAGTTCAGCGTCTGAATTGTAACCAACTGAGTCGGGGTTACCTAAGTAAAGCTCCCCTTGGGCGTTTGGTTATATGTAGTCAGTATTGTTTTGGATCTGATAAAGTTGTCGGATATCGACTTCCCCATCAATTGGTTCAACCCAGGGTTGGCCTTGGGAGGGGTTAATAGGTACGATGACCTTTTGACCATTTCCTTTAAGTTTAATACGTTCTTTATCTAGAGAGATAGAGGCTTTCATCTTTCTACCCCAA
Organism: Pseudotsuga menziesii; assembly: GCA_001517045.1. Taxonomy (NCBI): domain Eukaryota; kingdom Viridiplantae; phylum Streptophyta; class Pinopsida; order Pinales; family Pinaceae; genus Pseudotsuga; species Pseudotsuga menziesii. The sequence goes on along the minus strand of LPNX011205971.1, from coordinate 118,450 downwards.
GGTCGACCTACAAGGGCTGGGAAGGAGCTAGATCCTTCCTTTGGGTCAATAATTTCAAAATCAACCTTAGTCGATATGCCTTTAATGGTTGTGTCTACATTTTTCCAAACCCCAATGGGTTCAATAAGGCCCTGGTCGGCTAGTTTCATATAAATGCCTGACTCATAGAGTCAAGGTCGTCCCATTATTTCCCAGGTATCGCGGGTCATTATATTTACCTGAGACCCAAAATCAAGCACCACTTGTCGGACATGGAACCCTTCAATTTCCAGGTCGACAAGGGGATCGACATCGTTTTTGTCTTTTTTATTTAAACTACAGATGTTCTTCGTTTGTTTCTCAGAGGTAGTGCTTTTGATTTGATGCAATAAATCAATGAACTGACCTACAGATTTATCTGTTTGAATGAGATGGGTTAGATGCTGGGTCGAGTCGTGTCATCTGTGACTAAGGTCTTCGTGCTGTGCAAGTTTTGAAAAGATGTTTGTGGCTTCCTGATATGTGTGTTGTTCCTTGCAAGGGTCAGGGTATGTGTTTTTGTTTGTGATTTTACTAATCTGAGGATTGTCAGGCCCGGTTTTAGTGCCTTGTCGAGTGACGATATGCAAGTTCTTAGTAGTTATGACATCATTATTCTGGACACAAGACAAGACATTAACATTCTTTTTATTACTAATTTTTTCCAACATTGTAGGGCAATCCTCCAAGGAGTGATCGCCTACCCCACAATGTGTACAAAATTTCAGATCAGTCTTGTCCTTGTACGGACAGTCGGCGCATCTGTGCCCTTCTTTGTAACAAATGAAGCATTGAGTAGGTCGACGACTTCGTATTTCTCGACTTCCAACGAATCGACCTGTTCTTCCAAACCCTGGTCGTCGATTGTCATTGCGACGGTTGTAGCGTCGGCCCTCATTTCGTTTCCCATTCTGATTATTGTTAGTGTTCTGCTCTGGGTTCTGTGCTACAGCATTTGTCTGGTAGACGGCCTGGTAGTTTTGTCTATTTTTGAGGTTGAGATGGCAGTCGGCCGTGTTGTGCAGTTTCGCATATAGCACACCAGGAGGCTTTGCCATTCTTCATATTGTAAGGACAGTCGGCGGTGGAATGGTCTCCTCGTTCCTAGCAGATGTCACAAAACGCTTTGGTCTGTACAAAACGGACATCTTGTCGACTGAATTGCTGTCGACAGTTATCCTTTGTATGTCCGGCTGTTGAACAGCTAGTACACCAGATGTCTTGATTCTTAAGTGTGAGCTCCTTCAAGGACTTCTGCATTTTCTCCAGCTGTTCCTCCAAGCGGTGGTCGATCGGGCAGGCAGGTATGTCTTCATCCATCTCGACCTGCAAAGCTTTTGTCAACGCATCCTCGTACGACTTGAAGGTCTCCAGACTGATGTGTCGGCAAATTTTCTGTGAAATTCTTGCAAGGAACCATTGAATGAGTAATTGTTCATCGATGACATAGTCCAACTGACTCAATAGATCCTTCCATCTTTTATCATAATCGCGGACTGTTTCTCCTGGCTTCTGTTGGGTCGTCTTCAGCTTCTTGGCTGCCAGGTGTTTAGCGTCTGGAGTCTTGAAGAAGGAGAGGAATTGCGTTTTTATCTCTGATTTTGTTGCTCTAGGTTGCCGTTCAGTAAATGTCATATACCATGTGAGAGCTCGTTTCCAAAGGGCTCCTGCGAACTGGGCTATCTGTCGGTCTTCTTCTGTTACTTTGTTAGCCTCCCATATCGATTCGCAGACAAACCAGTGTCGTCTGGGGTCTTCGTCACCCTCATAAAGGGGAATCTGAGCAGATCCGTGACCCATGTCGGAGTCACTGTCACTACTCTCTGATGATGTCGGGGTTGGAGGTGGAGGAGGGTGTGGGGGAGGTGGTGTTGTAAGAGGTGGGGTTGTTGAGTCGGACGAATCTGTCGGGGTGACGATGGGGTTTTGGTCGACGGAACTTGTGCTCCCGTCGGGTGTCGACTCTTTCTCGTCGAAGAGCGGATTGTTGATAATTTGTATTCTTATGGACCCACTGTCACTTTGCGTGCTCAAGTCTGACTCTTGTGTATCTTCTGAAGTTGTATGTGGTAGGGGGGGTGCTCCTTCATGTGTCGGCAGGAGCAAGTGGATACTACGAAAGGAAGGTTCCGTTTGAAAGGTCACCCAATTACCTTCGATCGGTCGACGTATGAAGAGATGTCGACCTGGGTATGGTTCATCGCCTAGTCGGCTCCAGAGCGTAATGTCACCAGCTCGTAGTCGAAGGTCATCTTCAATAATAGTTTGTATTCTGGTACGCGGACTTACTGTGGAAAGGGTTACTCCTTCGTCGGGAACAATTAGTTGGAGAGCTTCTGGCTGCTCTATCCACATTTCATCATCTTTAGGGGACACCTCTTCTTCTTCGCCTTCTCTGCGTCGGTCATGACCCGACTCTGGCGGTACTTCATCATGGTCGGTCGCCCTAGGGTTTTGCTGCAGCTCTGCGGCTCTTTCGCGTCTCGCTTCCCTTTTCTTCTATCTTTCATCCCTTTCGATTCTCTTAATGTCCGACATACTGTAGTACAATACTATGCCTTCAGTTCCTCTTCGGTCGATTATGCATTACTGGTGACGACGACTCTGGTCGACTAGGATCCACTATGCTCTAGGTCCGACACACGACCAGCTACCCCCCCATAGCCTACCCGACGCTTTTTAGAAAGCCCGGATAGTGTCTACTTACTCAGGAAGTATTCCCACTCCCTTTCAGCAATGAATTTTTCCCACTGCTTCTGCTTCTCCGCCCAGTTAGTGTTTGAGGGTGGTGCACGTAATAGAGGTCGAGGTTCGACAATGTGCCCTGATCCTTTCTCTATGAGAAACTTGAACAATAAAGCCGGTAAGGAACACAAGAATTGATCAGTGAGTTCTGTGAAAAATTTCTGTCGAACAGTTTCCACAGAAGTCCTGTCTTCGACTGCTTGTTCCTCACAGAAGTCGTCGGCTATCTTTTCGAACCACTCCGAGAGATTTGTACGTCCTCCTCGGATCAGTTTCTGGAGTAACTGTGCTTCTTTAGTCTCGTCCGGTTTTCTCATCCAAAAGCTGCTTCAGGACATGGGGTACGGATTCGACAAATTTTTCGTGAGTTTCAGTGAAAAATCTGGCTTTTGCTTCTGCGACTGTTAATCTGTTCCTTCTTGCGTAATTTTGGAGATAGTTAGCAAGTTTTCGCTCCCACCAGTCCTTGATCTCTTGCTCTGGTATCATATGTGAGCCTATATTCCAGTGATGTACTATCGGCAACGGAACCAATGTTGTAATCTCTCAGATCACATAAGGTTACCAATAATACATACAAAAATACACAGAACATTCACAGATACAAGAGATAAGAACTAATAAGATGAACAGAGTATATTATTCTCAATAGATCATACAAAGCCAAGAACTGAACTGAACTACGTTCTTGAGTGGCTCAACAGCCTAATATACAGGTTACAAACAGTTACAATCATAACTACCTGTCGGTTCACCGAACCGACACGACTATTAGTTTAACAGACTAACTACTGTGTTTACTCAGCCGACCGACGTAGTCGGTCTCTCGACTTAGTCGGCTGATCGACTAAGTCGGTCTTCATTCAAGTCGACTTTATGTCGACTTGCTCCTTCTACAGTTCTCCTATTTGCTTTTCGTTGCCTCCATTGCTGAAACTCAAACCCTTGACTGTGTCAGTCCTTACCATTCTCCTTCAGTTATGTGACTCGAGGGTTTCTTGCTGTCAATGTTTTGAGAGTGTTGTAACGTCGTTTCTTTGCAATTGAATGGCAGACTCCTTGCTCAAGCTGGTCGCTGGTCGCTGCATCACTGTTTGTGACTTTCCAAAGCTAAGGTAAAAGAAATATTTCGTTTCCTTTTAATGGTATTGTTAAATTCTTGTAATTACATCTCGTTTTCCTTTAATATAATTTAACAGTCGGATGTACACTTGTTTTGCAGATACGATCTGCTTCAATTCTCTGTCTGCACAAGGAGTAAGGGTTGCAGCGATAAGGGCCACGGTAAGCCTTGGTTTCTCCATGGATCATCCACCTTGTGTAAACCCTTATGGGGTAATGAGGGATTGGTCGTTGCGGCCTGTTAGACCCTCATGGCTTTTGGTTGTTTTCTCGCTGTTTAACACCGTTTGGTTAAGACCCTAGCTCTATTGCAGGGCTCTTCGGCTTCGGCCGTGAGTGTAAATTCTTGTTTTGGAAATATTACTGTGTTTATATTAAAAGAACAGGCTGTAAGCCTTCATGTGTAAATTATCAGTACGGCCATGGGTTAATATTATAGAACTAGGTTTTTCAGTCATTACTTTTGTATATTCGGCATGATAGGGTTTTTACCCTAAGTTATTATATAAGTATTAATTACTGTAATCCTTTTCTGCATTCCTTCCTTGCTTACATTATTGAAGTTTCGAAAGCTTACTTAAGTTTTAATTAAACTACGACTGTTAGTTCCACCGTTTGTTGATTTGCTTGTATAAATTGGGTTTTATAGGGTTTAACCCTATTTGACAGTGAAGAAAAATAACTCTGTTCTTTTTTCTTTTAAATTACTGCTAAGTTGAAAATGTGCTTTTGCAATATTAGGGTTACTAGTTATATTTATAGTATGTAATTAAGCTCGATAAAAGAGCATCCTGTACTTCTGTTGTTTACTTCCTGTACAAAATGCATTTGATTTGTTTACTGTCAAAAGTATTATTATTAAGGTTTCTATACCTGGTTTATAATTTGACTTTCTTATTAATAAGAATTTGTAATTATTGATGTATTGTTTATACCCTTTTAATAATATAGGGTTTTTATATCTTTCTTTTTACAATTATTCTAAGTACTGTCAGTATACTTGTACTTATAGCTCAGACAGTATAAATAGTTCTAAGATATACTATAGTAATAAGAATACTACTTATGTTAATAGTAATAATATTCTTGTACTGCATAAATAGATTACTAGTATAATAACTATATTATTTCTCTGTGATTACTATAGCCTCTATATTAATTTCTTTAGTTTATTTTTATAAGTATATCGAAAATAGTACTTGTTAATTAACTCTTGTGTAATTTATGCCATACTATCTATGTTCTTTTGTAATTAATTTGTTTTCTTAGTTATGATATTTATTTATATATATATATATATATATATATATATATATATCCAGAATTTAATTTAACTCTATCCAGAGTTTATCTTATAAGCACAAATATTAATCTTTGTTCATATTCTAAATAATAAGATTAACAGCTATGGAAACTTGTTCGAGCTCAGTCCCAATAAAAAGAAGGAAAATAATGAAATGAAATACATTAAAAAACATTCATAAAATCTAGACCAGATTGGTTAGATTGATTTGACAGTAGTATCTAATTATTATATAACTATTCCTACCTTCAGTTTATTATTAGACATATAGTAATGAAATTATTCTAATCTGGAAGAAAAGAACTGTATGGTAAAACAGTAAATAAATCTAGTCTAAAATCTACTCTACATCGATTATTATACCCTTCTATTTATTCTTTACAATATAAAATTACTGAAAGCAAAGTACAGTACAAGGAAGTAGTTTTTAACTAAGAACTCATACAACTGTCAATGAAATAGCTTTTCTGAAAATAGTTAAAGAAACAAACTACTATTCTGCAATCTCATCATGCTATCCTTATTTAAATTTTACCCCTGTGCTGGAGTACGGTCTGGTAAAACCGAGATGTGGAAAAACACAATGGGTCTTTATCTTTCATCAAAAGATTTCATTACTGATAAATTAAAACATTTACATCACTAAACCAGTTACTCTTATATCATAAACTACAAACATAACATTCAACCATTCACAGTATTTAAACAAAGATAGTTAAATGATAGAACATGCTTGATCTTTGGACAACAACAGCAATGGGAGGCTGTTCCTCCCTACCAATTCCTGGAGAGTGCTCAAACAGCGACTTCTCAAAACCCCTGAGCTTGCTCTGGTCTCCCTGGCTAGAACTAGGTGCAACGATAGTCAGATACCAGTCCTCAAACTCAGTATTAATCTAGAACTTATCAGTAAGTTCTCCCAGCTAACAAGCTGTAATAAACCAAGTTACTGCAGCAATCCTCTCAGAACAACTTCCTTACTGTTTTCCCTTTTTCCCCAAATGAATTTCCTGAATAGCATTCCACCTGAATGTTTCTTCTCTCTGGAAAATATCTGAGCAGCCTCAACTCTATTCATTGGGTACTTTTTAAAAGATTGCCTAGGTCTTTTTGGGTTAGTTGTCATTTAATGAGCCACCTGCTCTGATCCCACTTTCTTGGGGGATCATGACCCCAAATATAGGGAAGTTGCCACCTGCAACTTAGGAAGTGTTTAAGGATGTTGCCACTTGTCTTTTTCCCTCCACCTAGTTCCATCCACCAGTTTGACCAGTAACCTCTTTTTAATAGCTCTCCCATGCTGTTATCTCCATAATTTATTTATTAATAATAAAATATTTTGAATTACATTCCACTTCTTGATGACTCCGCTGAGTCATTAGTTCCTACTTAGCATTAAATTTAACATAATGTCTCAGGAATATAATAAAAACAATTAACATTATTTTACAAAATTGGGGTATGTGACAAAGAATGGCTCCCTTGTGCATGTAGGGCACAAGGGTAGGTTCCTACCCTTTGAAAACAGTAAAAAACATAATGATAAATGGTAAAAATAGAGTTGCGAATTGAAACTAAGCTAATCTAAGAAAGACTAAGTAAATGGAAGCTACTGTAAACTAAATCTAAGAGAAAATAACATAAAGAAAGATGGAGATGCAGCCCTTGTGAACCCCTCTGCACATAGTGGGTTAGGGTTCCGCCTCCAAAACCTGCAAAACAAACTTAAGCTACTAAACCTGCAAACAATGTCAATGAAAACCTGCAAATAGAGATGGGGGTAAGCAAATAAAAATAAATAAAACAAGCACAAACATAGATTATACCTCACTTAGGTGGAAATGGATCACCATTGCCTAGCTCATGGGAGCACCTCTCTCTTGGTTGGGAAGTAATGGCTTGGAGAAATGGAGATGGAGGAGAGGGAGAGTGGGTGGTTTGAGAGCAAGAGGTCTCAAAGCATCCGCAAGAAGCATAACAATAGGCAAATGAGGAGTGTTTTCAGAGTGACCCCCCACCCTCCTTATATAGTTTTTCCAAGGGGTTTTAGGGTTTTAAGCCCTTGGTCAAGGATTTAGCCCCTTATGCCCTGACTTTAGCCCCTTTCATGGTTTTAGCCCCTTTTTGAGGGCTTTTGCTCCTGGGGGTCTATTTTGGGCTCTTTTTTGGGGGTTTTAGCCATTTTCTTCATCCTTGGGCTCTTTTGGAGGTGTGGGGGTCAAATGGAAGGTATTATGGAGTGAAAATGAGTGTTGTGAGGTGGTGTCCTTGGGTGGTGTAGGCCATAGAGCGCTATGTGGGTAATTTTTGGGTTAATAGGGGTTAGTCAAGATTAAGGGAAGAGGGGGGGAGAGAAAGAGACAAG
>LPNX011205971.1:13898-110828 GCA_001517045.1 Pseudotsuga menziesii | reverse complement strand
GAGAGAGATAAAGGTAGGAGGAGGGGGTAGAGAGAGGGGGCAGATTAGGGGGTGGCAAGTATGAGAGAAAGAGAGATGTACTTGAGTGGTTTTATGGGTAGGGAGAGTATGAGTGTGGTTAGGGATATCTAGGGGGTTAGGGGTAGTGAGATGTGTTTAAGAGAGGGGTGGGGGGTCTTAGGTGGTTGGGAGAGTGAGAGAGGGGTGGGTGTTAGGTGTAGGTGGAGGTGGAGGAGTAGGATAGAGAAAGAGTTAGAGAATAGGCTAGTAAGGGTTAGGGGGGTATTAGAGAGAGAGAGAGAGAGGAGGAGGAGGAGGACGATGAGGAGTATGAGGGGGTGTTAAATGTGAGGGAGGAGTAGGGGGTTAGAGAGTGAGGGTGGAAGTTAGTAATGGTTATGGATAGGAGGGGATAAAGAAAAGGGGTGAGGGGGGTTAGTGGTAGGGGAGTAGGGGTATGTATGTGAGTGTGTGTGTGTGTGTGTGTGTGTGTGTGTGTGTGAGAGAGAGAGAGAGAGAGGTAGGGGTTTGGGGAATTGTAGGGTTATTAGAGAGAAAGTGGGTATAGTTGAGGAGTGTGTATGTTTGGGTTACAGAGAGAGAAGGGGTTTGGTAAGTTTTAGGGGTGGAGAGAGAGGGTGTTGTTAAGGGATTAGAGGTAGAGACATAGTGGGTGTTATGATATTGGATGTTAGTGGATTAGGGGAGAAAGAGAGTGAGAGAATAGGTTTAGTAAGGGTTATAGAGAGGAGTAAAGGGGCATGAGAGAGAGAGAGAGAGAGAGAGAGTAGGGAGGGGGTTTTAGGGGCATATGGGTGGAGTCATGGGTAGGTGAAGTGTGTGGGTGATTAGGGATAGGGAGTGTTAGCGATTTTGAGAGGGGGGTGTTCAGGGATTGGGGAGTGTTAGGGTATTGGAGAGGCGGTATTAGGGGGTTCGAGGGGTGTTACGAGGTTGGGGGTGTGTTAGAGATATAGAAAAGGGGTGTCGGTAATTAGGGTAGGGTTTGTTAGGGAGTTGAAGAGGGGGTGTTAGGTGGTTGTGGGGGTGTTAGGGAGTTGGATATGGGGTTTTATGGGGTTGTGGAGGGGTCCTAAGAGCTTGATTTGGGGAATAAATATTATTTACAAAATGCATATACATTTTTCTTCTTTAAAACATCTGCATGTTTCAGTTCTCGAAAACGCATACGAATTTTGGAGAACCAAAATGTGTACATGTCTTAGAGAACCAAAAAACATACATTTTTTTTCTCCTAGCCTTCATGGAATCTCAGTTGGCTTCTTTGGGATTTCCAATTCCTATGTTTAATAAACACTTACACATTGTTGAATTTTATAGCAAGAATGTGTTTTGAAAAACATGCATTGCATCTAAGAGCTACCTCATCTTTGTGTGAGGACGCATTGATAAATACCTACCAAAATACTTTTTTTGAACACCCTTTGAAATACATATTTCAAATTTATAAAAACCTTTTTTTTATGAGATTCCCTATTTTTACTAGATAACCCTTTTTATACCATTGAATACCTATAAACATGTCATACCCTACACCACGCCCCCAATACCTACAATATATGGAACTTATTTTTCACAATTAAAACACCCCACTTTATGAATGAATGTGATAAGATATTGGTCAATAATGAGAGTCCCCTATGAAAACAATGTTTGAGTTATTGAACCATTGATCTACAGGCAATGAGTGCAATTGAAAGGTAGAATTTTGCAGTTCAATGGAATGAAAATTGTACACTAGACAAGACAAATTTAACAGGAAACAAATAAGAAATGCTCAGTAAATTATAACAATCATTGACTGGGAGCGCATTATGCTGACCGGAGGGCATAATTTCTGAGCTATGGACCAATCTCAGAAGATCATGTTGAATCCATTAAATTTATTTGAGTGGAAAGCTGGGATGGAGATATTGTTGAGAGAAAAAGGTCTCTATAGGGTGACTATGGAAACTGAGGAAGAGCCCAATGCAGTTGCTGAGAAAATTAAATGGCACAACAAGAGGGATGAGGCCTATGGTCTTTTGTGTTTGAGCATTTCAAGAGACCTCCTCTTTCATATTGATGGATTGACATCACCTAATGAAGTGTGGGAGAATCTAGAAGAGATTTTTGAAAAGACATATGAGATGGGAGGACATCAAATTGAGAATGAGCTGATCTCCTTGAGATCCAATAGCTTCGAATCATTGCAACTCTACTTTTTCAAGTTTAAGGCCCTTTTTTTGTAGTTTAAATAGCATGGGATCAAAAAGAAGGAAGAGAAACTAGTCTTGGCCATAATCTCTAAGCTTGGTCCTGACTATTCAGTGTTTGTTTCGACCTTCCATGCCACCAAGTTCATAGTTCGAGCCTGGAAGATGCCTAAGCTTGCATAGTTCATGGAATCCCTCACACATGAACAAGATAAGTTGGTGATGATGGGAACCATCAAACCTTCCAAAGACCAAGCTTTGGTTGTTGGAGATTCAAGGGTGGATTCAAAAAGCAAGAAAAAATCTAAAAATCCACCTAAGAAAAAGAGAGACAAGTCTAAGTCGCAAGAGGAGCCCAAGGTTCCAAGAAGAATTCTTAGAAGAAGAAGAACAAAGGAGAAATGAGCAAGTGCCCATATTGCAGTAAGGGCTATCATCATGAGAGCTCTTGTATGAAGAAGCAAATTGACATGTTGACCCAACTCCTAGAGAAGAGTAACATCTCCCTTCTTGATTGCTCAGAGAAGAAGGAAGGAGGATCAAATTCAGAAGACCATAGAGAGAGTACATGCCTTGGTTTCTGGCACATCAAGCTCACCTAGCTTCATCATAGACTCTGGAGCTTCTAGACACATGGTTTCAGCAAAAGATACATTCTCCTCTCTTGACATGTCGAAAGGGACACCAATAGTTTTGGGCAATGACTCTCTCACTGATAGTTTGGGGAAGGGTAGGATTGATATTGACCATAGTAGTTTCAATAATGTATTGTATGTTCCAGGTCTTGCCTCCAATATCTTGTCAGTGTATCATATGACTCATTCTAGGTCTCCAAAGAAGGTCATATTCTCCCCTGATGATGTTGAAATCATTGATATTTCGAATGGTAAAGTCACAGCAAAAGGTTTTGTTGATCACACTTCGAAGGTATACAGGTTTTCCCATTTTGTACCCTATTCAAACCCCTCTGCTCTTTTGATTCATGCTAATGAAGCAAGCAAGATTTGGCATGAAATATTTGGCCATCTTAACTATAAGTATCTTTTTGATTTAAATGAAAAATATATGGTCATAGGTTTACCAAAGATCAAGTTTTCTAAGGGAGTCTGTCAATGTTGTATCCTAGGAAAACACCCAGAGCACAAGTATGAGAAAGCTAGTCATGAGAGAACCTTTGCACCTCTTGAGCTGATCCATAGTGACATTGCTGGTACATTCCCTCATATGTCCATGAGTCAAGCCAAATATGCACTGAAATTCATAGATGACTTTTCTAGGTATTGTTGGGTTCACTTCCTAAAGCATAAGTGTGAATTTTTTGACCCCTTCAAAGTCTTTAGAGCCTTGGTTGAAAACTAGTCTGGGAGGAAAATCAAGATCCTCATATCTGACAATGGTTGTGAGTATGTCAAGTATTAGTTCATTTAGTATTGTAAATATGCAGGTATTCAGATGCAACATTCGATCCCTTACACACCATAGAAAAATGGTGTTGCTGAGAGAAAGAATAGATCACTGAAGGAGATGGCAACCTGCATGATGGACGCTAAGAATTTGCCAGCAAAGTTTTGGGCCGAGACTATAAACTATGCATCCTACATATAGAATAGGGTGGCTCATAAGCATCTTGATGGTATGAATCCTTTCAAATCTTGGAGTGGGAACAATCCAGATGTGACCCATTTCAGGATTTTTGGCTCAAAGGCTTGGGCTAGAATTCCAACTGAAAAGAGGAAGGCTTTGCAACCACAAAGACATGAGTGCCTATTTTTTGGGTATTCTGAATATTCAAAATGGTAAAAGCTGATCATTTTGAGCACTAACAAATATTTCATTGAAAGAAGTGTTTGGTTCCAAGAAGAGCCTTTAGTAGTAGTTGAGGTTGGAGAGTCTTCTTCACCACCTGATCGATTGATTGTAAGTGGAGAGACTAATGAGTTTGATGATTCTGATATGTATGATAATGATGATTTGATTGTAGATCCTAACAGTCCTACAAGACCAAAATGGGAATCAAATACTATTCATGCAGCTGGGGAACTAGTTGGAAATCCTAATGACATTAGGAGGACTAGATCTCAATTTGAGAGTGCCCTTTGTGTGAAATATCATCTATTTGATGAGAAGTGATATCTGATGGTTGAATCAGATCCACAGACATATGAAGATGTAGAACATGATCCAATATGGAAAACAACCATGAAAGAAGAATTCAGCATGCTCCAGAAGAACAACACTTGGGAACTGGTTGATATTCCTCGAGGGAGGAAGCTAGCTCAATGTAAATGGGTTTTCAAGACTAAGTTTGCTGCTGATGGTTAAAATTTGAAATATAAGGAAATATTGGCAGCCAAGGGATACTCACAAGTACATGGTATTGAATACAATGAAACCTTTGCACGAGTGGCAAAGACGGATTCCATAAGGCTAGCTCTAGCCATTGCAGCTTCGAAGCAATGGGAGGTACATCACATGGATGTGAAGGGTGCTATCCTAAATGGAGATCCGAATGAAAAGATTTACATGCAGCAACCTGAATGGTTTATTTCTAATCCATATTTAGTGTGCATGTTAAAGAAATCATTGTATGGGCTCAAGCAAGTCCCCAGGGCTTGGTATGTCAAGATTGATGGATTTTTGCTATCACTGAGTTTTGTTCGATGCAAGTATGATATTAATGTCTATTTGAAGATGATTCATGGTTCTTTGATGATTATTTTATTGTATGTGGATGACCTTCTGATTACAAGAAGTTCAAAGAAAAATATTTCCTCCTTGAAGGATGCAATGAACCATGCATTTTCTATGACAGATTTGGGATTGTTGAGCCAATTCTTGGGTCTTGAAATTGCTCAATCCCAACATGGAATCAAAGTTCATCAGTCCAAGTATTCTTTGGATTTGATAAAAAAGTTCAACATGAAAGATTGCAAGCCAAGCAAGACTCCCTTCCTTTCAGGAGTTAAGCTTGAAGAAGTAGGTTCTTCTCCTATGGTAAATAATACACTGTATAGGAAGTTGATTAGGTGTTTGCTTTATATTACACACACATATCTTATGCAGTTAGTGTGTCTTTGAGATACATGGATTAGCCTCATGAGATCCACTAGAGGGCATCCAAAAGGATCCTAAACTTTGTTCAAGGAACAAGAACTCATGGGATCTTCTACAAAGAAAAATATGATCTTGATTTGATTGGGTTTACTAATAGTGATTGGGCAGGTGACAACACAGATCAAAATTCTACATCAGTATATGTGTCCATGCTTGCAGAAGGACCAATCAGCTGGTCAAGCAGGAAGCAGAGTGCCATAGCACTCTCATCTACATAAGTAGAGTATAGAGGAGTTGTAAATGCAACAACTCAATGTTTGTGGTTGCAAGGGATACTTGGAGAACGTGGCTTCGAATCAGAGTTTTCAACTATTATCTACTGTGGTAATCAGAGCACCATTTGAATTTACAATGATCCAGTTCAGAGACAGCGAACCAAGCACATTGAGATCCATATGCACTACATCAAATAGCTTGTGCATTATGGCACCATTGATTTACTCTTCTATGCATCTTCAGAACAAGTAGCGGACATCTTCACCAAAGTTTTTTGTGAGAAGACATTCAGCAATCTCAAATCACTACTAGGGATTGTTGATCATGCTGTGAAGCATGATTGATGACAAGATTCCAAAATTTTGTTTTTCTTGTCCATGTTTAAGGGAGCATTTTCCCACTAGGTTTTTACCTCTTTCCCTGGTTATATGGACAAGCAGTATGTAAAGGGTGACTAAGCATTGTTGCTAGGCCCTATAGTTTTCTAATATTTACTCATAAAGTAAGGTTTAAGGGGGGGTGTTAGAATAATCAACCCATAGTTACCTACCTTAGACATTAATTTAATTATTTTTGTCTTATTACCTAGTTTCCTAGATTCCATTCTATTCTAGTTGCCTTCTACAAGTTCTGGAAAACCAATTTAGCATGTCTTCTTTATTCCAGATCCTCCAAAGTGCATATCTGCTTTTTCTGAAAATTTTTCTGTTTTATTCTGATTTAAGGCAAAAAGAAAAGCTAGACTAGGTGTAGTTGACTTTTTTTTTGCCGAAACCATCCTCCCTCCTTTTATCCTAATAAAAGCATGTATGAGTTTTCTTTCCATCCCTCTTTATCTTTCCCACTTGATTTCGCAAATTTATGAGCATATTCATAGATTTGGAAACTGCTTTATGCACCTATGGGGGATTTGACTAGATTTAGTAAGCCTGCTTTTTGACTATTTTGAATGACATATTTATGAATTTGATTCTCTCATGTAATGATATATTGCAGAAGCCTATTACTTCACAAGGTTGGCTATTGTACACTTATTCAATACAGGTTAGTGTTATGCTCCAATTTCAGTCTCCTTTGGTGTTAATTTTGCATGTTTGATTAGCAATTTTGTGAGTGTAATTGTTCTATCTATTGGGTTCAATTTCCACATTAGGTTGTGGCACAGTCAAGCAAGCTGTTGATGAGGCCTGTCAAAAAATATTTGAGAGCATAGTCGAGCTTACTGCAGTCGTTAAGGCCAAGTGACTTGGGGAAATTATTGTCCAGCTCTAGGACACCAATGTTCTGCTCAATGCCCTGGTCCATCCAATGACGCCGTCAGAGCAGGTTGATAAATGGAAGACTACTATTGCAAAGATAATGTCCCAGTTTGAAACAATGGAGCAATAAGCAAAGAAAATCATGGAGGCGACAATGTAGTTCTAGCAAAGTGTTTTCCAAGACGAACAACTCGACCAGTTGAGCACGCATGACACTAAATATGTCACTGCGAGCACTACTGCTCATGGTGTAGATCACACTGTTTGAGGAGTTGAAGGACCTACAATAGAGAGATTCCCATGCCCAAAAACACCAACAAAAGCGTTGTGCCCAATTGGATAAGTTTCAAGAAGTTGGTGGGAAGCTGGCTATCAAAGCTGTCGCAACGCTACAGGTGGTGCAAGAAATTCTATAGATGGTCGATGGAAAGGCTGGGTAAGCACACCTCATGCAGGAGGATTTCTTAACTTTCAAAGCGCTGCTGAATGAGTCCAACTCTAGGTTCGAGAGATCTCGTAGCAGTTTGAATATTTCAAGGCCAAGACATCGGCATATACCTTGTCAACCTAACGTGGCTCAAGGATGAGCCACAAGAGGGTAAGTGAGTTGCACAGTGTTGCAGAAGTTGCACAAGCTCACGCAACATCTCGTAAGGCCAGATCAGCGCGATGGGTGGAAGGATAACCACTTTTGAATATTTAATGTATTAATTGACCATAATTTGTGGACATAGTTCATTAGTGGTTAGAAGTTAGTTAGAATTGGATCTGTGATGTAAAGGCGCAAGCCTATATATAGAGCTAGCTTATGATGCTGAAGATGGGATGTTAGGGATTTGGATATGGGGTGTTATGGGGTTGGGGAGGCATGCTAGGAGCTTGATTTTGGGAATAAAATATGATTTTCAAAATGCATAGACATTTTGATTCTTTACAACATGTGCATGTTTCAGTTCTCTAAAACTCATACAAAGTTTGGAGAACCAAAATGTGTACATGTCTTAGAGAACCAAAATACATACATGTTTTTTTCTCCTAGCATTCATGGCATCTCAGTTGGATTCCTTAGGCTTTCCAATTCCTATGTTTAATAAATGCTTACGCATTAATGTTGAATTCTACAACAAGAATGTGTTTTGAAAAACATGCATTGCATCTAAGAGCTACCTCATCTTTGTGTAAGGACCCATTGATAAATACCTACCTAAATAATTTTGTTGGACACCCCTTGAAATACATATTTCCTATTTAAAAAAAATATTTTTCTATGAGATTCCCTATTTTTACTAGATACCCCTTTTTATACCACCAAATACCTATAAACATGTCATACCCTACCCCCCCCCCCCCACGCCCCCAACACCTACAATATATGGAACTTATTTTTCACAATTAAAATACCCCCTTTATGAATGAATGTGATAAGATATTGGTCAATAAGGTGAGTCCCCTATGACACAACTATTTGAGTTATTGAACCATTGATCTATAGGAAAAGAGTTCAATTGAAAGGTAGAATCTTGCAATTGAATGGAATGAAAATTGTACACTGAATAATTTTTTTTTAACAGGAAACAGATAAGAAATGCTCAGTAAATTATATAAATAATTTTCATTAATTCCAACAGTATACTATAGTGTTACATAATATAGAATTGGAATAATGTACATAAGATTCGATTATACCAACTCAATCGTGAATGACTAGATAACTAGAAGTATCTAAATCACTATCAGAGACCACTAGTTTAACTCAACATGTGTAATTCAGTCCGACAATCAGTTAAACTAGTTAAAATAAAAAGGTAGGTGGAAAAAGGTGCCACTTCCCCATGCATAACTGGCGCTGGATTGATTGAATGCGATCTAAATGAATGTAACTGGAGATAAAATTAGCATAACTACCTATCAAATACAACCAATTGATGGATGTTGGTGGTGGCACTCAGAGTGGATCCAAAAGTGTAGGGATTGGAATCGGTTACACCGAGATGGAAAACTGATGGCACCAATGGGGTACACTGGTGGCACCAATGGCACCCATGGCACCAAAATAATGGTGGCACCAAACTATATAAAATTAATCGTAATTTAGGCAAATGATCCAATAGACTATATATGGACAAGGGAGGATTATAAATCCTAACACCCCCCCTTAATCCTAACTTAGACAACTTTGGTCCCTGACAACAAGGCCAAAATTCACCCATTACAATATACTTAATAAACCAAGGAAAATGGGGCAAACCTCATGGGAAACCCCCCCCTCAAGATAAGTAGTGAAACAAGAAAACAAGTTTTGAATAAAACTTTGTAAAACGTTTTGCTGCAATCTGTAGCACTTTGCAACAACAATGGAATATTTTGGTTCTTTTGTGCAACATCATCTAGTAATTGTGCATTTCAATCTCTCCAAACTAAATGATTATGTATGGAGGAATTTTCATCTTTGAAAGAATAAAAATATGCTCAACTGAATAAAAAGCATAGACAACTACAAGATGAAAACTAGACCCATGTAGAGAAACTGAGATCAATTAATGAGAGAGAAAACGTTCTTGAGAATTTGAACCATGTGAGGAAAACCTTAGAAACTAATATATTGCATCCTTTAACATCGACCATTTGAGGAAAAATCAGCTCCAAGTGTTAGGATCAAGTGTCTAGGAGAAAGCAGAATGTCTCCATCTTTACTAGTTTTGTGAGGAGATGAGCATGTGATCAAATAGAAAGGTAGAGAAGCCCTGGGAATATGGAGAGAGAATGATTTATATCCATAATATGATATAGCTTCAAAAATAACCAAGGATCCAAAAAATTTAATATCAGCAAACTTATGTGAGGAAACTGACATCAAATCCCTAGTAGCAATTTTAAAGGAGACTTCTGGTACTTGATTTTTCACACCAAAATTGATGAAAATAGATGCAAGCATGACTGAAGGATCTTGAAACATAAAAATTGAACCAAATAAGTTCATATAATATCCAAATAATTTCACATCAGATCCAATATTATGGAACAAAGGTTCCAAGTGCCCCACCAAAATGGTAGATACACAGTTTTCTCCTTCTTCAACAAAATTATGTGTATTGGTGCATGCAATTGTGTCGGAATTTGTTGGAAGCTATAGATAAAAGAGAGTGAATGGATCACTCCTAAAATCTAATATTTCTTCCAAAACATCCAAATTATTACTTTTCTGCACACCAGAAGCAACATTAGAGATAGAGAATTCAAATTCCTCTTCATTTTATGAAACAATTACTGGCAAAATTTGCACATAATTTAAAATAAACGAATGACTAGAGAATGTTTGAATAGAATGGAAGGAGAGATTTTCTTCAATAATAGAGATACACATGTCTTTTCTCTAGATCATCCATATGATAATATGAGATATCATCGATCTCATAAAATTTCGGAGTAGCAGGAGAAGCAGTCACTCCAAAGAGACTTTCTTCAATTCGAATTGACAGTGTGGAAGATTTTGCTTCTTCTTCATATTGAACAACTTGCTTTGTTGAAGAAGAGGGAACATTGTGTACGTTATTGAACTCATCATGTTGGATTTTAATATAACCTCTCCCAACTGCTGGGATTTGGAAGTCACATTCCATATCAATGCTAGGTCCTCTTGATAGAGTGAGAGTTGTGAAGGATTCCCTGGAGGAAACCATGTGGTTGAATGCTCCTAAATATATCAAGTAATCCTTCGATGGAGTGATTCCTAATTTCAAAGCAATGTACCTCTCATATTCTTTAGTCATCTCTCCAACATCAGACATCTATGCACCTTATGGAAGGGAAATATTGTTCTATTCAAGGTGGTACGCGGTGTTGAAGTTTAGCTTTGTACCCAAATATGCAAACAATCCCTTCCAAAAATTGGAAGTGAACTTGACATATCTGTGAGAGACTATTGACTTTGGAAATCCATGTAATTTGAAAATATCCTTCATGAATATCTTTGCAATGTCATCAGTATTATGCATAGACTTAATTAGTATAAAATGGGTTTCCTTTGTCAACTTGTCCACCACAACTGTTAAAGCTTATTTTACCACACATGGTTAATCACATATTTATGGCCTTCCCTATCCCTTTGCAGAGTCTTTAGAACCCATGGATTGATATTATACTTTGATGTTTCCAATTTCATCCCTAAATACACATGTTTATTGTTGTACGTGACTTTTAATCCCATACTCGCATGTACATGCGATTTTTGACCTCAAACCTACATACATCGAGATGTGTGTATAAATCCAAATATTTTTTGAGTTTTCCTTCATGTGTGTCCAAACCACTTGACTCTTGGCCTTCCATATGCCTCGGGATCTCTCTAATTTGACCCTCCATTACCCCTTTGGAGTGTTATATAAGGAACCCCTTGGATACATTGAAGAGGAGGAATGGAAGAGCAATGAAACTATAGTCCATTGTTGCCATAGCTTGCATATACTTGAGTATGCATCCCTTTGTACCTTTGGAGAAATTTTCGTTCTTCCCAATATTTCCTTTACTTGTGGGCTTGCTATCAAGATATGGAGGATTGAGGTGGTGGAGGACTCAGTTTCTTCGGTTCGTAGACATGCCGACAGAGGTTGTCACTTGTGTAATCTTTGATTTGATTAATAGAAATATCTTTTCTTGTCCAATAATATGCATTTGAATGAATATCGAATCCATGGATATGTTTAATTGCTTATACATTGTTGATTATATATTCTAGAGTAGATCTAACACCATATTATATAGCATGCTTGTCTTGTTTGATGTTGTTGAGAGTAAATTGCTAGTGCAAGCGGGATTGGAAAAAAATCAACAGGGATCTACTTCAACCGTCCGGGATAAGGAATGATTCGAGGTCCCTTAGTTTGAGATGTTTGGTTTCTCTTGCATATTGGGAAGGGATTGATTTCTCGTGTCTAGCTATCTGTTGTGGTACACCCTAAGCCATAGGAAGTTTATCGTCGTAACAGAATTGGTGACCATACTAGGGACATTCCTAGTTTTTTTTCTTTGGGTGTTTTTGGTATTCAATGTACTTGAATTGCTCTAATTTCTCTGTTTCTGTGTTGGTTTTGGGGGAATGTTTTCCCAGTATGGTCCTAAAGGATTAAATTTTGTCTTAGTTTGTTTGTTTTCCTTATTTTTCTTCCTTTTTCTTCATGTATGCGGGCTTAGCTTTCACAGTCGTGTATACATGTGGGTTTTCCTTGAACAGTCACATATGTACACTGGTTTACTGAGAACAATCATGTATGCCTTGATTTTAAGCCTTAGTGGGAGGATTAAGTGTTGCTGGGTGAGTTTGGATGATTGTTGAGTCTTCTTGGATGCTTCTAGAGTCTATATACAACCTTTGTTTCTGACCAGAGACTGCTTTTTGTTTGATCTTTAGAAATTTTCTTGTCATTCATTTTCTACTTTTTTGTTTTGAGATTAGTGCATTAGGTCTCTTTTACCTTGGTGCTATGCTTGGTTGTTGTTTGTGAGTGGTTGCAAAGTCTGAGGGTTGTAGAGTCATCTTTTTGCTTTCATATCTTATTTAATTCAAAAATACAAAAATATTGTTCTTTTTGCATAGTTATGCATTGCTTTCATTCTGCATTGGAACGGTACTTGCATTAGGTTTGCTTGGTGAATTACAGTCATATTTTTATATAGGAATGATTGCACTTACATTTGAAGGGAATTTTTTTCACTTCACATAGTAGCATACCCTATTTTTCATTCTACACATTGTATTTTCATTGCTTGTTAGGTCTGCATTTTACTTCATGTTGTGTCATAACACTATAAGTTGCACGACCATTACCCTTTGAGTAATCACAACCAAATAAAATCAACGCTTAATAAAATGAATTACACTCTTTTATTTTCTAGGGTGCATCAACAAGATTAGGTTTTAGGGTCTTGGTATAGTTCATTGTAAGTTAATTCTCCAAGACCACTAAACAAAAAAAATTAGGTGTCTGTCCAAGTGAGAGTGTGAAACCCTTGGTATTATTAGTGTTTCTCGGGACGCTCCTCTTACATGGAGTTAAGCACGAGGCAGTGCACGTGATTATGATTGGGATGCCCCTGGTCACTTTCTGTGAGCACATGAGATATTTATAGGATTGTATTCGTATCTAGGGGCCTTTGAGGTATTTATTGGTGCACCCCTAGGGTACCAGTTGTGATTTTAGGCTTAAGGATTTGCTACCGTGCCCATACGGTCGATCCCACCTATGACTGTCTGCCTGAGCATTGGTTATATTGAGGTGACCTTAGTTTCCTTACCTAGGTTATTGAGGGGGTATTTGTAGAGGTTATTTTGCAGGTGTCTTGGCTAGGTAGGGGTCAGACAACATAGAAGCTATATGTGTTGAAGCTAAGGGCCACTATAATTGGTTATGAACCTTCGCTTGTTGTGTATGAGAGTCTCAAGCCTCTCCTAGGAGAGACATACCTACTCATTCGAGAGCTCACTTATCCTACCCTTGGTTTGCTTCTTGTTTGGCTTTAGATTTTCTTAGGTGTATGCTCTGTTCACGCTAGTCTACTTAGGGTTGTGTAGATAGATCGAGTCTTTTATTTTTGTTGATTCATTGTGGATCCGAGTGTGGCTCCCCATTTCTCTTGTCATTTAGCAGGTCTTCTGCCTTCTATGTCTCCTCCTCCCTTGGGAGAGAGAGCTAGAGAGTCCAAGAGGACTAGTCATCACTTTCATTCACACAGAGATCTCACCATGAGTCATTATGGGTCTGAGGTCTCAGAGCTTCTCCCTTCCCTGCCTCCGGTGGTGGAAGTTGAACCTTCAAGAACATATGGAAATCCACCTGAGTCTGGTCCTTATGGGGTTGGACCAACACAAGATGAGTTATCACAGTTTCCTGATTGCATTATCTACAACCCCTGATATTGGTTATACTATCCGGGTGAAGAGACTCGTCATGCACCCACCATCACTGGCCACATTAGATATGGCATGTCTAATATTCTCAATCCCAGTATGATACCTCATGTCGAATCGGTTGGTGACTCTATTACTACACCTAGGGGCACTTCCATTCCTTTCCATGCAAAGAGATTTGGTGATAGTAGTCACATTGCACCATCCACTCCAGCGGTGGAAATTCCTTAACACACACAACCCAGACCTAGCACTAGTGTTCCTCTTTGGGGACCTCAGTCGAGACATGTGAATATTGGGGGTACAAGCTATATTCCTTCACATATTCCATCATATTCTCAACCTGTTCCTTCAAATTCCTTTTCGATGCATCCTCTACCTAACTCTAGTGGTCCTTCGGGCCAGAGTTTAGCTATAATCCATGTTTGTCCCGCGTCTGCTAACACTATAGTATCACAAGGCCAAGTACCTTCTTATGATTCAATAGGTCATGCACCTACTTCTGGATTATCTCATGGAGTATCTCGCGAACCCTCTCATGGTCCATCTCATGGAGCTTCCCATATACCTACCTATGGACTAGCTTATGGGCCATCTCATGGTCCAGCCTATGGAGCTTCCCATGGAACTTCTTATGAACCATATTATAGAAAAAAATACCAATCGTATGGGTATGGGTATCAACAACCCTCTTACTCTTCTAACTATGGATTTGTAGCACCTCATACTCAAGTTTCTCCACATTACAATGCTTCCATGCAGCCCTTCATGGGTCATATGGGAGGAGGTTATTATCCCACTAGACAAGGACATGGTGTGTATAGAAATCGGCCTTATTCGAACCAGTCCTATCAGGAAGTGTGGCATCGACCGAATCAACCTAGGCTCCCTTTCCTTGAGACCTTAAACCTACCTGATTTGTCGATATTGATGAATGATCCTGTGTCTCATGATCCAGCATGGCCGACAGTCCCTACCAATCTTCCTTCAGACATTCCCAAGTTCGAAGGTAAGGCCGTTGAAGATCCTGGTGATCATGTCACAACCTTCCACCTTTGGTGGTCTTCTAATTCCTTAACTGATGATTCCATCTGTTTGAGTCTATTTCAACATAGCCTCACGGTACCTGTGGAGAAATGGTGTATAGAGTTATTGGGGGGCCTATACTATGTTTGATGACCTTTCCATGACCTTTCTTAATCATTTCCATCTATCCATAGGGTATGACGTCGGTATCAAACTCTTGTCGACCTTCCAGTAAGACAAAGCCATGCATATTTCAGATCATATTCAAGAGTGGCGTAGATGGAAATGATTAATTAAAGCCTTTATACCACCAAAGTTTCTTCTTGATTAGTTCCTCAAGTCATTGTTACCTTATATCGTGAAGGATGTTTCAACATCCGGAGTTCAAAATGAGGAAAACACTATTTTTAGGGCTTAAGAATTGGATTTGATCTATGCTTAGTCCAGACTCTTTTATGAGATTATCCCGAATGCTCCAAGATCCCATTTCGACCCCAAGATTAAACCAGGGCCCACTAATACATTTGGGTGGATTTTTCCATGAAATATTTCCACGTTTTGAATATTTTTGGATTAATACTTTATTTTTTTATCATGGTGGAAAAACCGTGGCAATATCAACGTTTTTAATTTTAGAGGAACTTTCATCTCTATATCGACAATATATGGCTATCTTTGCACACCCGCCAAAGCAATGGCAACTTTCAATGCACTCATGCATTTTTGGCTCATTTTCTATAGTTGCGACAAGGTTATTGGTGATTGATTGAGCACGAATTGAGGCCAGATTTCTTTATCAACCATATGCAAAACTAGAGAGATCAGTCATACTCTGCTTCTTCAATGGGTGAGTCAACTGGAAAAAGAATATCTTCCAACCTTTAGAGGAAAATATAGAACCTATGGGAAATGACATGCCTTCACTTTCCCTTGAAGAAGATGTTGTTGTCACAACTTTGGTTGGAATGCATGGAAATGAAATGTAGATCAATGGGAAGAATTTCTGAACAATGATATGGATCGTTCACCAATGAGTGATGAAGACCTAATTCATGCCAAATATTCTTTTGATGGTAGATTTGTTTTTTCTTTATTTGATAAAATGGTACATTTCAAAGAACAATCTACCTTGTGGGAGGATTCCTTCAAAGCTAGCGATAAATTTTGCAGAACTAAGGATGTCCAAATTCTTGATTTGGTACATTGTGTTACAGGTTTAGAGAAAAGAATTGTGGAAACTGAAAAAATAATTGGCCAAAAGGATCAACTTATTAAGGATCAATGTTCTAAATTTACCATAGTTCTAGAAGAATTGATTTCTGACCTTGACAGACTGAAAGACATGTATCTGGCTCAAAAGAAAAAAGATGAGGAAACTATAGGGAGACTTGAAAATGAGCTGAAAAATAGGCTTGAAGTTTTGAACATGCCACCACTAATAAATGTATTTGGTAAGGAAGAAGAAAGAAACATTTATTGCAGGTTTGAAGGTTGAGTTTCAAAGGGCATTGAGAGAAATGATCATTAAACAACAAAATGCGACTGCAGAATATGAATCAAGATTGGAAAAATTGAATAAGACAATTAAAAACAAAAATGAATTGCTACAAAAAAAGAGAATTGAAAGGATTTTAGCAACTCTCGAGGCTGAAAGTACTTGAAGAGGAAAAAATCAACAGTCAAGGGTAAACAAGTCTGCACAACAGAAGAATCAACAGTCAAGGGTAAACATGTCTGCACACTAGAAGAATCAACAATCAAGGTTAAACAGGTCTGCACACCATAAAAATCAACAGTCTAGGGTAAACAAGTCTGCACACCAGAAGAATCAACAGTCAAGGGTAAATAGGTCTACACACCAGAAGAATAAACAGTCAAGGGTAAAAAGGTCAGCACAAAAAAAGAATCCAAAGTGCAGGTTAAAAAGGCCATCACACCAAAACTTTTTGGCGGTACAAAACTAGGTGATGTAACTATGGAGAGCTTACTCCAGTTTCAAAAGTCCTTGCAACAACGAGAGAAGACCTTGAATGAAGTTGCTTCAACAATTAATGTTGTAGAGTCTACATTTGGATCATCATATCCAACATTGAAGAAGAAGACAGAGGAGAAGGAGGCCAAAATTAGAGACCTTCAACAAAAACTATTGGAGAAGGGAAAAGCACTACATTTGGGATGTGATAGTGAGATATAAGATTTGAAATCCCAAATTAAAGCTTTGCAGAATAAACATGTGGTAGAAGCAATTTTGTATACTCCATATGATAGTGGTTTGAGGTCATAAGAGCTCGAGAAGGAGGTACAATAGGTCAAGAGAAAATTAAGTGCAGTTCAACCTGACCTGAAGTGGATAGATGATGATCTTAAAAGAAAGGAAGATGGGCACTCAAATCAGAAAAATAATAATGTAGAGATGTTGAAGAAATTCCTAGAAGAAAAAGATAGATTGCATACAAAAGTGATAAATCTTGCAAACAAAGTGAAAGAGCAAGAAAAACAATTAAAACATATGGTCGACGAAGCTTCTATAGAACTGGAGGGTTCTGGAAAAGGAAAGAGAAGCTATAGCGAATTTTCTTATTCTAAAAAGGAGGAATTGCAAAAACCTCCCAACTTCTAAAATAATATGGTGTACATTTGATGTCTATGTACATACTAATATTGTTGTAATATAAATTGTCAGTATTTCTTGGCAAAGCATATATTTTGACGTAGTTAATGTGTTTCTAATGTGTAATACAAGTGTAATGTGTAATCCATATGTGCATTTTTCCTATGTCTAAGAGAGTTTAATGTGCAACCCATACCAAGAAGTGGGTATGAAAGTACAAATGATGAAATATATTCTTTGTAATATATTCTACAAATGAATTGACATATGAAATATTCTTGAAATTTATTCTACAAATGAATTGACAGATCATGATTTCATGCTATATTGAATAAATTGCACTATAACATAGACATACCAACATTTTCTACAAACTCTTGTACTCATTTCTGTAAATTGTAAGATCTACAGTAAAATCCAAGTCATCCAAAACAACAATTGATAGTATTTTCCAATTTTTTATGGCCAGAACTAAAAATGCACACCAATTCCAATCGAAGTACACTGTAGGTATGAAATTTGGAAGTTTGCATGCAAAAACCTAATTAGACTAGTATAGTTTTAATTTCAGACATAAATTAAAATTCTATTGTGAAATAAGAATGCATCCAACATTTGAAATGAGAACAGAAAAACTGTAAATGTTGGTTTCTTGTTGATGAGCATCATAGTTGGGAAACCAATCTCATGGCTCTGCAAGTTTGTATGGTCAGTTTATTTTTTTTATAATATAAATCATCATCATTCCTTGCAGAAATTAATAAATGAGAATATAACATATATAATACATTCTGAGGAAAAAAACAGAGATAATGCAAAAATATAACAAGATCGATACTCAAGAAAGTTTTAGAAGGGGCCCAAGATCATTTTTTATTATATTATGCTTTCATTATAGAGCGGAGGGATAGTTTACAGTTGAATCGGTAACATCAAACAACTCCTTCAATAATAACTGTCTCTACTACCTGTTAAATTCTATTTATAGACTTTAAGGGTCGGATTGACCATGTTACAAGTGGATTTCATTTGAGTGAAACTGAAATGTGGATTCACCCACGAGGCAACCCATCCTCTGTTGTACTTTCCTGTATTTAAACGAAGATACCAACTACTATGGAACAAGGAAAACATGACCGTGCAACACGGGGGTGAAATAGGGCTGAAGTGGACATGTTTCAACACCAAGGGTAGAAAAGGGAGTAGAAGAGGAAGTTGCATTCCAGTTATCTGGATGGGATCAAGATGCGAGTATAGAAGAATTATAACAGAGAAGCACAGTGCATGAGAGGTATCTAAGGAGAAAAGAGAATTACCAATGAAAGAAGAAAATTGTAAGGAAGAGATAAATTCCACCGAAAAATATGGCTCAACAGAAAACAACATGCAATACCCATTTGATGTGGACAAATTAAAAGCTGGAATTGAAGAAATCAATCCTACTATGCCACCGAGAGGGAATGCTTGGGTTGTTGAAGAGGGATAAGGTGCTGGATCAGGGCAGGAAAGACTTCACCGAGTGACGGGAAAGGAATTTCAAATGAACATAAAAACAATAAGATGGAATGGAACTTCCAATGAAAGCCATCGAACCCAGATGAGACTGTCTCCAATTCTACCCATTTCACTCATACTATCAATGAATTGAAATTTGTGCACATATGTGGCCATACTGGACAAAAATTAACGAACATAGAGAATGGATTGAATACTGCATAGCCTACTGATAACAGTAGCCCCTATTTATCGATGTTACATAAGAAGCAACATGATTGGTAATTGACTGCAGCTTCTAGGAAGGAATCCATGGGGTCAGGACAAATCTGGATATGGGTACTGTATTGGCCCTTGGAATAATTGAAAGGTGGGAAAAAAAGGTTAATCACAATGAAATGTTGAGTTCACTTCTGGGTGTTGTAATCATTCTCAGTTCCATCAGAATCTGAATCAATTCATGTTCATCGAATCATAAAAATTTGATGGTTTGTTAAGTGGCGTATTTGATAGTCGGTTGAAAGTTCAGAATATGATAGGTAGGGATAAGCGAAACTACCATTTACAGGTTTATACAATTATATGACATATTTTACACTGAATACATTCAGCACGTTAATGACAGGTTGAGGTATGGGAAAATGAAATCAGGAATGTCTGTGCATTTTATTGAAGCAAGTCAATTTTGGATCGCTTTACTCAAATGCACGCCCAACATGAAAAAATTGTGGTTTTGGGAAATCAGACCTGCAAAAACATGCAAAAACTGCAAAAACTATTGTTTAGGGAAATTAGACCAAGACTAGGAGAAGATAAAAAATTGTCCAAGTATGGAATTATTGGTAAAATTTGCCTAACTGGCCTTAGGGAAATGCCCGCCACAGCTCATAGGATGATGGTAAAAATATTATGAGAGTGTAGATCTATAGATTCTTGTATGGTGCATCCAACCATATAAATAGCTTGACTAAAAATTCTTTCAGTTCAAAGATATCAATCTGCCAAAAGTTCCTCTTATCCATATTTGCACTGCTCCAGAAACATTCTCGTCGAGGAGAGAGAAAGAAGCTCCAGAAGATAAAAGTGGTCATGATGGATTCACCTTGTTGGCCTCTAACCATTGGGAATCTCACTTTCCAAGTGTGAAGGAAAAATGAAATGACCTTGGTGACCTAGGGTTTGAAGAGAACTGGTTAAGTGTTAGACAGAGTTTGAGAGACCACTTGGAAATGCTCTCAAGGGGGTGTTCCATTGATGATAATAATCATCAGATGATACGGTCTTGTTCATTTTTGAAATGGATATCTAGCCATGCTCTTGGTTTTTATTATGGTGACCAGATAAGGAAAATATCAACCTCACAAAATAGAAGAAAAATCTTATTTTTCATACTAAAGACAGAAAAAATTGGTAAGTGTTGTAAAGGGGCTAAGTGATGCCCGCATTAAGGTTGATTCCCGCACTAAGGATGATGCCCACATGGCATGGCATGGAATATATGACTATGTTGCATGAAGCTGAAATCATTGTTGCATTATGACATCGTTCTGGAGAAATACAACAAATTAGTGAAAATCAGGAAATTGGTCAAGTGTGGGAATATTGGTCCAAGTAGCCTTAAGAGGATTCCCGCCACAAATGGTTTGTTGAAGAAAATACCTGCACCACATGGGGATATTGTAGTCTGTTGTTTTTTCTACTCAACCATGGTCTTAGTTTTTCTAAAGAGACACCGAAGAAGAATTTATGAACCTGCCAAAATTGTGGTTTAGGGAAATTAGACCAAGCGTAGGAGAAGATAAAAAATTGTCCAAGTATGAATTATTGGTAAAATATGACTAACAGGCCTTAGGGAAATGCCCACCACAACTCATGGGTTGATGATAAAAATATTATGAGAGTGTATATCTTTAGAAACTTGTATGGTGCATCCAACCATATAATTATCCTGACCAAAAAGTCTTTCAGGAAGAAGATATCAATCTGCCAAAAGTGCCTCTTAGCCATATTTTCACTGCTACAGAAAAATGCTCGCCGAGGAGAGAGAAAAAAGCTACAGAAGATGAAAGTTTTTTTGATGGACTCAGCTTGTTGAACTATACCCATTGGGAATCTCACTTGCCAAGTTTGAAGGAAACAAGAAATCACCTTGGTGACCTAGAGTTTGAAGAGAAATGGTTAAGTGTTAGACAAAGTGTTTGAGAGACCACTTGGAAATGCTCGCAAGGGGGTGTTCCATTGATGATAAAAAACATCAAATGATATGGCCCTTTTCATTAGTGAAATGGATATCTAGTCATGCTCTTGGTTTTTCTTATGGTGACCAGATAAGAAAAATATCAACCTCGCAAAATAGAAGAAAAATATTATTTTGCACACTAAAGGCAGAAAAAATGGCTAAGTGTTGTAAAGGGGCTAAGTGATGCCCGCATTAAGGTTGATTCCCGCACTAAGGATGATTCATGCATGGCATGGCATGGAATATATGACTATGTGGCATGAATTTGAAATCATTGTTGGATTATGACATCGTTTTGGAGAAATACGACAAATTAGTGAAAATCAGGAAATTGGCCAAGTGTGGGAATATTGGTCCAAATAGCCTTAAGAGGATGCCCACCACAAATGGTTTGTTGAAGAAAATACCCGCACCACATATTGTAGGATTCTCTTTTTTATACTCAACCATGGTCTCAATTTGTCCAAAGAGACACTGAAGAAGAATTTATGGACCTGCCAAAACTGTGGTTTAGGGAAATTAGACCAAGCCTAGGAGAAGATCAAAACTTGTTCAAGTATGAATTATTGGTAAAATATGCCTAATAGGCCTTAGGGAAATACCCACCACAAATCATGGGTTGATGATAAAAATATTATGAGAGTGTAGATCTCTAGAAACTTGTATGGTGCATCCAACCATATAATTATCCTGACCAAAAAGTCTTTTAGGAAGAAGATATCAATCTGCCAAAAGTGCCTCTCAGCCATATTTTCACCGCTCCAGAAAAATGCCCGCCTAGGAGAGAGAAAGAAGCTACAAAATATTAAAGTGGTTTTTTTGGACTCACCTTGTTGAACTATACCCATTGGGAATATCACTTGCCAAATTTGAAGGAAAAATGAAATTACCTTGGTGACCTAGGGTTTGAAGAGAACTGCTCAAATGTTAGACAAAAAGTTTGAGAGACTACTTCGAAACAATTGAAAGGGGGTGTTCCTTTGATGATAAAATTCATCAGATGATATGGTCATGTTCATTGTTGAAATGGATATCTATCCATGCTCTTGGTTTTTCTTATGGTGGCTAGATAAGGAAAATATCAACCTACGAAAATAGAAGAAAAATGTTAATTTGCATACTAAATAAAAAGAAAAAAATGGCTAAGTGTTTTAAAGGGGATACGTGATTCCCGCATTAAGGTTGATGCCCGCACTAAGGATGATGCCCTCATTGCATGGCATGGCATAGATGATGATGTGAAATGAATTTGAAATCATTGCTGCATTATGGCATCGTTCTGGAGAAATACGACAAATTAGTTAAAATTAGGAAATTGGCTAAGTTTGGGAATATTGGTCCAAGTAGCCTGGAAAATGTGGTTTAGGGAAATTAGACCGAGCCTAGGAGAAGATAAAAAATTGTCCAAGTATGGAATTATTGGTAAAATATGCATAACTGGCCTTAGGGAAATGCCCACCACAGCTCATAGGATGATGATAAAAATATTGCGAGAGTGTGGATCTCTAGAGTGTTGTATGGTGAATCCAACCATATCTAGAAGGCTATAATAAGATGTTTTTCGAATAGTTTGAAGACAATATAAAAGCATCTTCAGAATAACCCACATGCTAGGAAATGTATATTATCGTTTCAAACTTACAAATTTCATATATAATGAAAAAATTATTCGAAAAGAAAAACCAATTATAACAGAACAATAATATACCAGACATAATTGAATGGAACAAATGCATAATTCATATGCATTAAATAGTAGAATTCACCATAAATATTACACATAACAGTATAAAATATTATTAATAAATGTAAATATATCTAGCTTCAACCATATGGTGTTATTCTCAACTTATGACAATTGTACGCACTGTGGCGTGCATTTTCCTAAGCCCGGTTTTGAATATTTACACACTGTTTTTTACATAACAACTTAGAATTTGAGTCATTAATTTTGAATTTGTCCAAGATACTTGCAATTTTAGTCATTCATGTTCAAGTTGACTGCTATGCATTCCTAGCTTGCATTTTTATGCTTATGGCTTGCATTTTACACCAAGTGTCCATAACAGTAAAAAAAGGGTTAAAATTGCACCTTTCATATGTCGACGAGGTTAGGTTATATAAAATTAACACAAGGATAGTCTTATAAATATATCTAGCCATCCAATTTCCAAAACCATTTACTATAAACATTTAATAGGAGGGTTTGGATTGCATGTTTATTAATGTAGTTGGATATTTCATAAATACAAGACAACCATGTAGTGTTTTTGCACAACAAACACTTTCTGAACCAAAATTGAAAAATTAAATCTATAATAATGTGGAAAATAGTAAAACATACCATTTCCAATTAAAATCACTCAAAAATACCCAATACTTAGCACTCGGAGGGCATTTTTGTGATCTACGTAAAACAGGGTTGAAAACACAAAAGTTGTCATTTTGTCAATTTAACTTTGGACAAATGAAACATAATTTTAAAAAACAGAAAGAGGATTTTGTCAAAAATATATCTATATTCAACCCCATGGTGTTATTTTCAACTTATGACAGTTGTACGGACTGTGGCGTGCATTTTCCTAAGCCCATTTTTGAATATTTACACACGGCTTTTTACGAAACTTAGAATTTTAGTCATTTTTTTGAATTTGGCCAAGATACTTGGAGTTTTAGTCATTTTTTTTGAATATTTACACACTGCTTTTTACGAAACTTAGAATTTTAGTCATTTTTTTTTTAATTTGGCCAAGATACTTGGAATTTTAGTCATTCATGTTCATTTTAACTGCTATGCATTCCTAGCTTGCATTTTTATGCTTATGGCTTGCATTTTACACCAAGTGTCCATTATAGTCAAAAAAAGGTTAAAATTGCACCTTTCATAGGTCGACTGTGAGCATACGAGGTTAGGTTATATAAAATTAACAAAGAATAGTCTTCTCAATATATCTAGCCATCCAATTTCCAAAAACATTTACTATAAACATTTAATAGGAGGGTTTGGTTTGAGAGTATATCACAACATGTAGAGAAGAATATTACTCTATTATTATATTACTCACTCTATTACTCTTATTTTTTCATTTTTCTAGAATAGTTAGAATGCCAAATTTTTACTCTGTTATTTACTCTTACTTTCTTATTTTCAATAAGTATACTTAACATGCTAGAAAAATAAGTATACCTAACATGCTAGAAATTTAACTATATTGAAATTGAAAATGTAAGTTGTGTATAGTTGACTTGAAATACATTTGTAATTTTTATTATAGTTTGGAAAAGTCAAAACACATTTGTAATTTTTATTATAGTTTGCAAAAGTCAGAACACATTTGTACCTTTTATTATAGTTTGGAAATGTCTGAACACATTTGTAATTTTTATTTTACTTTGGAAAAGTTAGCGTGCTGGTATCTTGTGCGTGCATTTGCATGCATCGTGTGCGTGCATCCCCTTCTTCATTTCTAAGTGTGCCATAATCCTACAAAATGGAAACAACAGCCTCATCTTCCATGCCATCAACTGAAACAAGGGGGTTTTGAAGTTGCTGAGAGGTTCACTGTCAGAAAATTTGGAGAGAGAGCTGAGGCATGGAATGACAGAACCAACTAGCCAGAAGGTATGCTAAATGTCCTAGTCAGAGCAGGAGTGCATCGCTTTCTTTTCGGTCAGTTTAATTTCAACAATGAAGAGATAGATAATGCCATTTCTAGTTATGATGATGAGTCCAAGGAATTGATCATTTTTGGGAGGAGGGTTTGTCTGGGGGGAGTAATGTTGACCAACAAGAAAACCCTCAAAGTAGAAAAGGGTGAGATGGCAAACAAAATATGTGGAAAAATGGTTAAGATTTCCCGGAGTGGTTTAAAGATGCAAGATGTTCCACGAGGACTGTACAAAACCTTAATTCAAATTGTACTTAGTACAATTATGAATCACCACAAGAAAGATATTTTAGGTTATTGTATGAAGTTGGTGATTCATTGGGTTGAATACCTGTCCATAGATGTCCCTCATCTATTGGAAAAAAAATTGCATTTTGCACTGTAGGAGAGCAAAATGAAGAGAGTGAAGTTCAGTTACCCAAGCACACTACAAAAAATTATTGACTTATATCGACCCAGCGCTGTAGAAGGAAGCAAATTTAAAAATACATACATTGAGAGGCCGAAACTAGACAAAATTAACCAGGAAGTTCCTCAACAATCTCCAAAGGACACTGTACAAGTCCCTGAAGAGCCTTTTGAGTACTGTATGGAAGGTTTGGGAAGTGACCCTGAATAATTTGATGCTATCTCAATTCTGGTCGGATTACATGAAGATAGAGAAATAAATGTAAATGAGATGCATGATGTTGAGTTTAATGAACAAGAGGAGCATAGTGATGATGATATTTATGCTCGTGCAGAAATGCCACTTGTTATATAAACACCTCCACAGTTCGTAGTTGAGAAAAATTCCTCTCCAAAATATTTTTTTGATGATAAAATTGTTTTTAAGCTGCTATTTGATAAAATGTTGAACTTCAAAGAAGAAGTTGAATTTCATAGAAAAACGTTTCCTATTGGTATCTTACCGCAGTACGAAGCATAGGACTCTGTAGGATTAAGCAGATGCAAATTCAGGATCTCTTAAAGGTAGGTTCTATTTTTCAATGCTATTTTTCAAAAAGAAACAATTGCCAAATTCCTTTTTTTGAAGCCTTGTTAAAATTTTCACTATTTACAGGTAATTGCAAGGTTAAAAATAGAACACGTGGATACTATGGAATCTGCTATTAAAAATTTGCAAATGGTGGACCTCTTTAAGGTAGGAGGCATTTTTAATGCTTTTTTTTCCAAAAAAAACGTTGCCAGATTCCATTTTTTGAAGCCTCCTAAAATTTTTCCCTGTTTACAGGAAATTGCAAGATTACAAGGATCCCTTGTGAAGACTGTGGATAGTTCGAGAATAATAATAGTAGGCAAGGAATCTGTTCTTCAGTCTTTGAATAAGGAACTAGAGAAATTTTAGGATGAATTTATAAAGGAAAATGAGAAATGCAGAGAATAATATATGGTTTTTCAGAAGAAAGATGAAGAAAGCATAAAGATACTAGAAGATGAGCTAAAACATCGACTGGAGGTGTTGGACATTCCCCCTCTAAGGACTGTTATCGGCCAGTAAGCAATACTTATCGTTGAATCCAGTAAGTTAAACAGAATAATTGAAATAATGAAGGATGACTTTAAAAACAACCTTACTGAAGAGTACAATAAGCATCAACTTGAGATAAATGAATATATTAAAAAATAGGAAAACATGAAAAAGATAATTGCTAATAAATATGAAGAGTTGAAAGGGAAAATATTTGAACTTGAAAAGATTATTGCAAAACTACAGACTAGAGGAGTTGAAAAGTTAAAAGAATCTGAAATTGGTAAGGGGTAGAGTAGGCATATGATTTTTGGTGAAATTTATGATATGTCAGCACACCAACAGGCTTTAATAAGGTATGAGAGTTCCTTGCAAAATAGAGAGAAGGCAACAGACGTAGCCTTTAATGCAATACGAGGTCATGCACAAGTCAAAAAGGGGTTACAAAGCTATCGTGCTTTCTTAAGAATTCGAGAGAAGTCGTTGATGGATGCTAGTGCAGCAATGAATGCCAGAGTTGATATCTCTGCATGGTCAACCATAAAATCAACAATGGAAAACAAGCTAGCCGAGAGGGATAATGAGATTAAAGAGCTCATATTGAAAATACTGGAGGACAGAGAATCACAACATTTGGGATGTAAGTCTGAGATAGAAGATCTAAAATCCCAAATTGCCACTCTGCAGAAGAACAACATGCTTCATCTAGTAGCAATTATGTATACTCCAGACAATACAGAATTGAGGGCAAAAGAGTTGGAGACAGAGACAGAGTAGCTCAGGAAAAATTTGACCCAAGTTCGGTCTGAGTTGAAACATGCAAATGATCGTCTTCAACAAAAGGAAAAGGAACACGAAGAGAAAAACAAGAAGAATGTGGAATTGATGAAGAAGTACATCCAAGATAATGATAGATTGAGAGAAAGTTTGCACAAATGTGCAACAAAAGTGAAAGAATTAAAACAAAAATCAAAACATGTACCTGCTGCAGCTTCTGAAGAACCAAAAGCTTCTAGACAAGCCAAGAGACTAGAATGTACAAATTTATCTTCTCTAGTAAAGGAGGACTTGCAACCTAAACCTCCCAAGCAGCCTAGAACTATGGAATAACATTATTTATATATGATGTGTATGTAAATACATTTCAAGTTTTAATACATAAATTTATATATGTGTGTGTGTATTTCTCAGCAATATTGTACATGTTTTTGATGCATTTAATGTGAATGGTAATTTTGAATTTAACTTTTCAATAAGTGTACATAACAGGCCAGAAAGTTAAGAATATCAAAATTGAAAACTTAACTTGTTTACTGTAGGCATATATATTTGAATTTGTAAGAAATTAAAAGAGTGACAGTGATTAGTGGATATGAGATGTCAGTAGATTTGATGACATAGGTAGATCTTAGCTGTTTGCTTGGAACTATTGATATTATAGGGATATTATGGGGATGATGGATTGAGAACTCTCGAGTTATTTATGAGAATTTTGATGCTATGTATTGTTGTATTTATGTAAGTTTATTTATCTAATGAAACTGAAATTCGAATTCTGGAACAATGTCATACAATTCTACTCATGCAACCAAATTTCAGCGAATAACCCAAAGCTGTAATGCCTATAGAACTGGCCTAAAAAAGATAGAAATTTACAAAATATAAGAAGGCACAGAAAACAACTCTAATTTTATTACCGAAAACAAAATTAAATATTTAATATGCCTTCCATCATTTGTTACATTTCCAAAATTTGGTAACATAAATGTTAGCACAATAGAATAAATTTTCAGTACAGCAAGATCACTAGAAATGCTTATTGCAACATAAGTTTCTTTCACCATTTTGCATACAATGTTGCA
The DNA here is from genome assembly GCA_001517045.1 of Pseudotsuga menziesii. Taxonomy (NCBI): domain Eukaryota; kingdom Viridiplantae; phylum Streptophyta; class Pinopsida; order Pinales; family Pinaceae; genus Pseudotsuga; species Pseudotsuga menziesii. Next base: position 82,748 of record LPNX011205971.1, on the reverse strand, counting down.
TTTCGATCATCTAGGACTTTTTTATTTTTGGCTTGTCTCACACTTCTTATAATGACATCAGGTTTTATAGGATTCCTAGCATCCATCTTTTGGATATCAACTACTGCCCCTTGAATTTCTTGTTTTTCACCACTAAAAACCCTGTTTTGGTAGGTCTGTATCTTTCTCATCAAGAAATATTAAAACAAAATGAAAACATGAATAGGTATCCAAACCAAATAGCTATAGTATGGTACCATGGTGTGGGAATTATTCTCAAACCATGAATTGTGGTGGGCAATCTCTTAAGGCTGCTGGGACCATTTTTTACTAAGGATGTTGGGACCAATTCTTCCTTAAATATATGTTGTAGTTTGGTGAGGCAAGTGACATGGCTGTATGATTCATACAATAGTCTAGAGGATCACATTCTCAATACATTTTTTACATCATCCTATGAGGCATGGCGGGAATTTCCTTAAGGGCACTTGGGCAGATTTAACACCAAGTCCATACTTAGACAAATTTCTCAATTTGGTCTTATCTTCCTAAAACACCCTTTTGGCAAGTCCATAAATTTTTCTTCATCCACTTCCTAGACAATATGAAGACATGTTCAGGTAGGCTGAAGAACAATCTACAAGACCCCCATGTGTTGCAGGAATTTACTCTAACCCATAATTTAGGGTGGGCATCTTTCTGAGGTTGCTTAGCCATTTTTGCATCCACCGGTGAAAAACCCTGTTTTGGTAGGCCTGTATCTTTCTCCTCAAGAAAGACTAAAGAAAAATCAAATCATGAATAGGTATCCAAACCAACTAGCTATAGGAAGGTACCATGGTGCGGGCATTCTTCTCAAACCATGAATTGTGGCAATCGTTCTCTTAATGCTGTTGGGACCAATTCTTCCTTAAATATATGTTGTAGTTTGGTGAGGCAAGTGGCATGGTTGTATGATCCATACAACACTCTAGAGACTCACATTCTAAATACATTTTTCACATCATCCTATGAGGCATGGCGGGCATTTATTTAAGGCCACTTGGGAAGATTTAACACCAAGTCCACACTCAGACAAATTTCTCAATTTGGTCTAATCTACCTAAAACACCCTTTTTGCAGGTCCATAACTTTTTCTTCATCCATTTCCAAGACAATATGAAGACATGGTCAGGTAGGATGAATACCTATCTACAAGACCCCCATTTACTATGGCAATTTACTCTAAGCCATCATTTAGGGTGGGAATATTTCTGAGGCTACTTAGCCATTTTTGCATCCACCGGTGAAAAACCCTGTTTTGGCAGGTGTGTATCTTTCTCCTCAAGAAATATTAAAGCAAAATCAAATCATGAATAGGTATCCAAAACAACTAGCTATAGGATGGTACCATGGTGTAGGAATTCTTCTCAAACCATGAATTGTGGCGGGCATTCCCTTAAGGCTACTGGGACCATATTTTACTAACGCTGTTGGGACCAATTCTCTTAAGGCTGTTGGGACCAATTTTGACCACTTTTCTGAAAATTTTCCTCATGGAAGGGTGGATTTTGTATGTTTTGGTGGTCTCATTATTTTTTGCATGGAAACCTTAGCAATTTTGGCATGGCAACTCAAGGTAAACTCTATTGTTGTAGTTTTTCTTCAAGAGTTTTTTACCTTAGAAATTTTAGGGTTTGGTCTAACTTGGGAATTTATAGGTATGGTTACTGCTGGAGTGATGACTCATTCTTGTTCATGGGGTGGTTTCTTAGCTATATTGCTTCCACAACTACAGTTGGCTGAAGTAAGTGATTTTCTTTTCCTTATGAGAATTGTAAATTGTAATGTGTAACCCTGAAATATTTTATTTGGCTTTTGGCTTTTATGAATTTATCTATGAAAATGAGGGGTGTTGTTATGCATCCCCAAGTTCTATTTTTCATCCTTATATCCATGTGATATACAATGAGTAATGATAATTGAATATATAAATATCAACAACAACCACAAGCCCCATTATCATGATAAAGATTAGGGAAACTCAATGTATGAAAATGGAAACCACTTGTAACTCAGTAGGCAGTAAGCTAATTGGTGTCTAATTCACTGAAACTTAAGCTTCAAAAGGAAATGGGACCCTTCCCTTCAAATTTGATCCCTGGTGGGGAGCCTTTTTATAATGTCTCAAACCCCGAGGCTAATCCTTGAAATAGGATATGAAACTGTTTACAGTCATAATCAAACATTAACAACTACAGCGTGGTACTTATGCCACGATTTACATATATTTAAACAAACATCATGGAGAAAATATGCATGCTCGGTCTGGATGGCCGCACGACATTTCTGGTTGTGAACTCTCAGGAAATGAAAATGACGTCTCAAGATGCTTCTAGTGGCTCATTTCTGTCTGGGCTCGACCATTTGTCCATTTTTCGAGTCAACAACGTGGCCTTTCCCATTGTGTTAGTTCTATGCTCGAAGGCACCTTTCTGCATGGGATCAAAGCTGGAAAAGGAGTTTATATATATCCTTTCGATGCCCAACTTTGTTAACAACTTCCCCCTTACTTCTGGCAGATACAAGCTTCTGCAGTGGCTTGTCATTCAAGTACTGGTCACCACCTCAAAAAAGGTTGGCAGATGGGGTACATGAAAGCTATGATGAATACCTTGGGCCCTTGATGCTCCAGTACAAGCATTTGCTCCCACAGAAAATAGGTGCATCTCTCAAAGCGGTGTATGAATTTTGGTCCCCTATGGTTGGTGCTTCCCTGGTGTGAAAAACCAAGGCGATAGATGAGATTGGAATCAAGCTCAGCAACCAACAACACACCCAGAATAATAAGCTTCTTGAACCAGATTTCCATTGCAAACATATCAGAATCCTCATAACCTCTTGGCATAATGATACCGCGAGTTTGCTTCTACTCTAGCTCATCATATGCACCTTAATGGCTCTGAAAGGTGGTGTTTATATGGGATTGGAAAACTGGACAAGGAGATGACCCATCAGCATATTCACACATTTCATCGTCGAGTAGCCTGGTCAACCATACACTTCAGGGCATATGGACTGGACGTGTTTTGGCCCTTTCGCTCCTGTGACAACCCTTTCACTCCTTTGACAAGAATACCAGTACTATTCTTTCGCTGAATTTCCCCTGCTATGTGTGGTGATTAGAGTTGTTGTTCCAATTCTTAGAATTTCATGATATATTTCTGATTTCACACGCCAGCCATATGATGGGTATCTGGTTTTGGGCGAGATGGCGATACCGCGGGGATGATTTATCCTATGGGTGTATAAAAAATGGTGTCGACGAAATCAATTAACTGTCGGGAAGGCAGATCATATGTGAGGGCATCTTCTCCACTTAGATTTTTTTATAGTTTTTTTATGTTGCATAACCCTCATGTTTCTCCATGCACTTAGTACCGTAGATCTGTTCATATTTGTGATATAAGCCCTCGATACACCAAATATTCATACCCAAAAACTCAACACTATCAACCTGCACAACTTGATTTTGGGAGATCAATATCAACCATTGATATCTAAACTACCTTCATCAGGACCTCTCAACCTTGAGAACTTTAACATTCTGCTAACCCTTTTTCATCTGAACGAGTGAGAAACTTCTGATTGCGGAATCCTTCTCACCCGTTTATCTACCCAACAGCTTTTTCTAACCATAGATCTTCACAACCCTACCACTTTCCATGGATCGAATTCGTAACTTTCTCTGCATTAGTTCAATCCATGGAATTGCTTGAGACCACAGATCTATCTCCACCTTCATCTCAACCATCCAATTTTCTCTCTGATTAACCCTTTTCACGATTTGAAAAAGTTTCTCCCTCCAAGCAAGTTCACTGTGCGAAATTATTTAGGGCTGTTGATCTCACCTTGTGCCAATCTTGACCCTCCAACATTACACCCATTTAACAGACTCCATAAATATCAAAAATAAATCCTTCCTTGCATCTCCACTCCACGGAATCACTTTCTGTCGTCGATCTTCACCATCCTGAATATGAACCGTTGAAGTTATTCATCTTGTCTATTGATCTAGGAACAAAGAATCAATCTCATCAAAGATTAATCAACAAATAACACATGGAATGGTGTAATCGGTCTACAGGAATAGTAGCTGCTCTATATTCACATAAAGAATGAATGATTACAATTACAATGACATGCTACAAGCATGAATGAAGAGACAATTCGAATTCCTTAGGAGGTCATTCGAATTGAATGAGTGAGTCTAGATTAACTGACTGTAAGCCATGGTTCACACTCAGTTAACCACTGACCAAAACCCTAATTGACTCAACTAACCCTAATTGAAGTCGAAGTGCAATAAATGACTGAGTCTCAACTAAAAGAGATCAAACACATGTCACATCTCACCAACCATCAAGAGGTAGCGCTACACTGACTCCAAAGAACCCTGATGAGGTTAACTGAAGTTGAGTTGCACATCAGAAGTTGGTGGAGGTGCCCCTGTTGACTCCAAATCATTAAATAATCATTAAATAACATATTTAATGAGAGGAAGCACCTTAACTAACTTGTTTAACTGATTGTAACCACCAATTAGCAATTGGATGCATTAATATCACTGAGATCACCCCCGGAGTGCTCTAGTTAGCCTCCCCGAATGTAGGAGAAGGCTAAGTTATCCTCCTTGACTAAAGTTAGGTGTGGGTGTGACTAGATGATGTCAATTAATGCTCCATTGATGTCAATTAATGTCAATTATACTTAGGATAGTGGTTTAACTAGGTCAATTTGACCAAAAGAGTGTGTATGGTGGTAAATGTCCAACACCCCCCCTTAAGCTATACTCAGGAGGAGTTAGAAAACAAAAATGCATAAAAATGCTAGGGCCCTGGAAACTAAGGCCATAGGTCACCTTGTACAATGCTGAAACTGAAACAATGCTCAAAACAAACTAAGTGAGGAAAAGAGGGAAAACCCAGTGGGAAAAACCCCCCCTCAAGCTGAACACTGAAAGTAGTCTGAATCACCCCGATGAAATCACCCACAATAGTGAACGGAGATAAGTGAACTTCTTTTCTGAAAAGATCTTGGTGAATATGTCAGCAATTTGCTCATCAATTGGGCAGTATTGCAGAATGATGGTCATGTCATGTACTAGCTCCCTGATATAGTGCATGTGGATCTCTACATGCTTGGTCCTCTACCTGGTAACTGGATCCATGGATATATTAATAGCACTTTGATTGTCACAAAAGAGGATAGTGGACAAAGTACTACCAAGATCAAACTATGAAAGAATACCTTGCAACCAAACTGCTTGGATGCAAGCATTCACCGCTCCTTGATACTCGACCTCTGCTGAAGATAGTGCTATGGAATCCTGTTTTTGCTTGACCAGCAAATGGGGCTGCCACCAAACATGAAGACATATCTGGAAGTAGACTTCTGATCAATAGAATCACCCGCCCAATCGGAATCTGTGTATCCAACCAGCTCTAGCTCGGAGTCTGCAGCATAGTGAATGTCGTAGGTCCTGGTTCCTTGAATATACTGGAGGATCCTATTGTCTGCCTTCCAATGAAGATCATGAGACTACTGCATGTATCTTGATACAGCATTCACGGCATAACAAATATCAGGCCTAGAATATGTCAAGTACAACAAGCTACCAATCAGCTGTCGATAGATAGTGCAGTCCATGGGAGGTGTACTTTTTCCTTCTTCAAGGCTGATCCCTGAAAGGAAAGGGAATGGTGCTGAACTAAAATCAGCCATGTTAAACTTGACTAACAGGTCTGAAATGTATTTATACTGAGTGACCATAATCCCATCATAATTTTGCTCAATTTCGAGCTCCAAAAATTGTTTTAGAAGCCCCAAATCACTCATTTCAAAGGCATTGTGGAGAGCAGTTTTGATGGTTGAAATAGAGGCAACTGTGCTACCTGTGATCAATAAGTGATAAACATATAAAACAATGATAATTATATTACCATCATACTGCTGTAAATACACATTTGGATCTGATCTACATCTTTGAAAGTTTTGTGAGAGAAGGAAAGCATCCAGCTTGGAATGCCACTCTCTTGGGACCTGTTTTAACCCGTATAGTGACTTCTTTAGCTTGAAAACAAAAGATGGATAAGTGATGTAGCCCTTAGGATGCTTCATGTATATCTCCTCATGAATATCTCCATGCATAAATGCATACTTAACATCCATGTGATGCGCTTCCCAGTGCTTGGATGCTGAAATTGCCAAAACAAGGCGGATGGAGTCCATTTTTGCAACCGGTGCAAAGGTCTCATGGTAGTCCACTCCTTGGACCTGAGAGAAAACTTTTTCTACCAGCATTGCCTTATATTTGTATTTTCTTCCATCAGCAGCAACCTTGGTCCAAAACACCCACTTGCATTGAACCAATTTCCTTCCCGGAGGAAGAGAAACTAACTCCCAAGTAGTGTTTTTCTGAAGAGAATTCATCTCTTCATCCATGGCAACTAGCCATCTTGGATCCTTCTGAGCATGATAGTAGGATTTTGGATCTGAACTAATCATAAAATAGCAAGTTTTGAACAGCAAATTATCAGGACAAGAGAGCGCAATACCTGCTCTTTGGAAATCAAACCGGGTTCTCCTTGGATCATCCGAATTTCCAATGTTGTCTCCCGCGGAGGAGAGTGTCTGTCAGGCCCGTGTAGGAAGATGATTTTGCACTTTAGGTTCTGATTCAGAATATGATGATTGCTGCACACTGATATCAGAAATCAAAGGATCAAAATCAGGGTCATCACCCCCAATTTCATCATCCAAATATTTAGTAGAATAGGAAGGAAATTCAACAGTTTTCTCCTTCACTAGTTCCACCTCTTGAAGAGGCTCATCGAACTTGACACTTATCTCGATGATGATCTATTTTGTCTTGATATCCAATAGCTTGAACCCTTTAGATTCATCAAGATACCCAATAAATATACATTCTACGCTTTGTGGTTGCAAATCCCTTCTTTTATCGAGCAAAATCCGGGCCCATGTAGTGGACCCAAACACCCGTAGGTTCGACACATCAGGCTTGTGTCTAAAGTATGATTCGAAAGGGGTATTCCCTTTCATACATGAGTGTGGCACCCTATTCTGAATGTATGCTGCAGCATTCCTGGCCTCAGCCCACAAATTTGCAGCAAGCTTCTTGGATTCCAACATACAGGTGGTAATCTCCTTGAGAGACTGATTCTTCCTTTCCGCTACTCCGTTCTGCTGGGGAGTGTAGGGGATTGAATGTTGGACCTGAATACCACTTTGGGAGAATATGTACAGAAAATAATTACTGACATACTCCCCTCCATTATCAGATCTCAAGATCTTGATCTTAATCCCAGAGGCATTTTCGATCAAGGCCTTCAATTCAGAAAATTTTTCACATACTTCTGACTTCTTTTTGAGAAAGAAAACCCATGTATACCTTGAAAAATCATCAATAAAAGTAAGAAGATACCTTGATCTATTCATGGATGTGATAGGCATCGGACCGCTGATATCAGAATGTATCAACCCCGATATGCATGTAGCTCATTTTGCCTTCCCCCGATCGAACTTGTGCTTAAGGTGTTTTCCAATCACACAGCCCTTGCAAATTCCCGTGGTTGCCTTGATGACCGGGAGGCCTTCAACCATGGAGTTTTTCTGTAATTGGTGCAAATATTTGAAATTAAGATGGCCAAACCTCTCATGCCATAGCCTACTAACCTCATTCCCATGAGTTAGCAGTGCGGTGGGCTTTGCATTTGCAACAAAGTGAGAGAACTCATAGGCTTTTGCATGATGGTTTGCAAGGCCTTTAGCAATGAGTTTCCCGGATCCAATTTCTATTATCTCAACATAATTTGGGCTGAAAGATACTCTCTTAGGCACTCCAGTATGTGTCATCTGATAGACATTAAGGATATTTGATGCCAGAGACAGCACATACAATACATTTGAAAAGAAACCATTTTCAAGATCAACCGTACCTTGCCCTTCTGAAATGATGGTGGAGTCATCTCCCATGTGGATGGGGATGGATTTGCCGGTCTCCAAGGATGAAAAGGAGTCTTTTCCAGCCATCATGTGGTTCAAATCTCTTGAATCAATCAAGAGTGCTTTGGAATTTGAAGTGCTTGCCATGAGGGCATGACCTTTTTCATGCTGTGGTTCCTGATCATGTTGATCTCTCCTCTGAAAGATTTCCTGAAGATTGATGTGATTCCTCTTGAGAAGAGAGGTTGCTTCATCAAGCTTCTTCTTCATACAGGCATGTTCAGGATGGAAGCCCTTCCCGCAATAGAACACTTGACTTTTTCCTTGCCATTGTGCCCTTTTTCTTTGTTCTTCCCTGAGCTGGAAGACTCATCATGATGCCGATTTTCAACTCTAGGTTTAGGAGCATCAAATTTAGTTTTTTTATTATTTTGCTGCTTTTCTTTACCCTTCAGATATTTGGGCCTCGAGACAAGGAGGGCTTGATCATGGGAAGATTGGATGATCCCCATCTGGACAAGCTTGTCATGTTCACTTGTTAGGGACTCAATGAAGGCATTGAGTGTAGGCATATTCCATCCAGGGGTTGTGAGCTTCCCCGCACGGAATGTAGAAACAAAAACTGAATAATCAGCTCCAAGTTTGGAGAGTATGGAGAGGATGAGCTGATCATCCTCCTTCTCCACTTTACATTGCTTCAAGAGTAAAACAGTATGCTTGAACTTTGTGAAGAAATCATTCAGAGTCTCGAAGTTGGAGGGTTGGAGAGATATGAGTTCATTTTCGAGCTGGTAAACCCTCAAGTCATCATGCTTTTTGTATAGAGTCTCCAATTTGTCCCATATTTCTTTCGGACTCTTCAAATCTGTAAGATGGAAGAGAAGGTCTCAGGAAATAGAGAGGCACAAGAAACCGAAGGCTTCATCCTTCTTGTTCAAGAATCTTGATTTTTCTATGGCGGATCCAGGCTCAACTTCAGTGTCCATGGTGACTCTAAAAAGTCCTATGGAGCGCAGCTGAATCTCCATATCACTTTTCCATGAGTGGAAATTGTATGGAGTCAAGAGATCTACTGAGGAGGCCATCTAGATGTGCTGGAGCAAATGCTTCACCTGTAGAAACCTAAAAATCAAAACAGAAAGGGCAATGTAAGGTTGGACAGCCTGCACATTCTAGGCTTTCATCACACCCAGCATAGTCAATCAAGCAAGCTTGATAAACAAGTTCTTTACTTGGGGTATTAAGTGGTAAGCCTTGGCTTCTGGTGCAGTGCTGGATTTTTGAGCTATTGCACAAATTTCATGCAGAAATATGTCAAAAAGCTTGTTTTTGAGAGATAGAGCTTTATTCCTCCGTAAACTCTGATACCATATTAATATTGTCCATTGATATAGGAACAAAGAATCAATCTCATCAAAGATTAATCAACAAATAACTCATGAAAGGTTGTAATCGGTCTACAGGAATAGTAGCCACTCTGTATTCACATACAAAATGAATGATTATGATTACAATGACATGCTACAAGCATGAATGAAGAAACAATTCGAATTCCTTAGGAGGTCATTCGAATTGAATGAGTGAGTTTAGCTTAATTGACTGTAAGCCATGGTTCACACTCAGTTAACCACTGACCAAAACCCTAATTGACTCAACTAACCCTAACTGAAGTCGGAGTGCAATAAATTACTGAGTCTCAACTGAAAGAGATCAAACACATGTCACAGCTCACCAACAATCAAGATTTAGCACTACACTGACTGCAAAGAAGCCCGATGAGGCTAACTAAAGTTGAACTGCACATCAGATGTTGGTGGAGGTGCCCCTGTTGACTCCAGTTCATTAAATAATCATTAAATAATAAATTTAATGAGAGGAGGCACCTTAACTGACTTGTTTAACTGATTGTAACCACCAATTAGCAATTAGGTGCATTAATATCACTCAGATCACCCCCGGAGTGCTCCAGTTAGCCTCCTCGAATGTAGGAGAAGGCTAAGTTAGCCTCTTTGACTGAAGGGAGGAGTGGGTGTTACTGGATGATGTCAATTAATGCTCCAATGATGTCAATTATACTTAGGATAGTGGTTTAACTAGGTCAATTTGACCAAAAGAGTGTGTGTGGTGGTAAATGTCTCCAATAGAAGTTTAACACACTTTACCCTTATTCTGCTTCTGCATGTTTCAATATACAGAAAGACCTATCACCGTAGATCCAAACCCACTCTCCATCCAACAAATCCATGGTGGAAAAACTTGCTAACCAGTTAACCTGAAAGGCGCTCTTGCAAAATTCCTCAAATAAGATCATTTTCAAACCTATGGGAAGGAGACATAGATGAACATAAATCAACATTCGATAATGATGATGATTATGGTGATGATGATGAAGATGATGAAGATGATGATGATGATGAAGATGTTGATTAGGAAGAGGGAGATGATGACAACGACGATGATGATGATGATGATAATGATGATGATGATGATGATGATGATGATGATGATGATGACAATGAAGATGATGACGACGACGACGACGATGATGATGATGACGACAAATACGAAGACGACGACGATTATGGTGATGATGATGATGATGATGGTGATGATGATGATGATGATGATGACGATGATGATGACGACGACGACGATGATGACGATGAATAGGATGAGGATGATGATGATGATGAAGATCATGATGATGACGATCATGATGATGAGGATGAGGATGAGGATGATCATGACAAGGATGATGATGATGATGATGTTGTTGTTGTTGATGATGATGATGATGATGAAGATGATGATGGTGGTGGTGGTGGTGATGAAGATGATGATGAGGGCGATAATGAAAATGATGATGATGACGATGATGAAGATGTTGATTAAGAAGAGGGAGATGACGATGATGATGATCAATGATGGTGGTGGTGGTGATGATGAGGGCGAGGATGAGGAAGATAGGGATGATGATGATGATGATGATGACTAGGGTGAGGATGATGAAGATGATGATCATGATTATCATGATGCTGATTAGGATAAGGATGATGATGATGATGACAATGATGAATTTGAAGATGATCATGATGGTGATGGTGATGATGATTAATATGCTGACGTTGATGCTGATGAAGATGAAGATGAAGATGAAGATGTGATGACAAGATCTTTACCTTGGTCTTCACTAAATTTTTCTGACCTTTGCCAACACTATAATAGGATGGTTATGAGTGATTAGTCACTCCTATAAAGGATGCACGTTATGGAACTACCAAACTGCTCAGTTTGGATCTTCCTCTTTTAATACACCGGACTAGGTCCATAAGTCTTGATTCTTCATGTGCACAAATCTAAGAACATGAGGCTTCACAGGGCCCAATAAGTTGTATTTTTTTTACTACTTCCTCAAATCAGATTGAATTTTCGGATTAGTCCTTCGAATGGGTGTTAGGAGCAATCCTTAATTTTTCACTCAATTGGCTGCTTCCCCTATCATGTAGACATCTTCATTCACTGATCTCTCCCTAAAATTGCGATGATGAAGATGATGACGACGAATATGATGATGATGATGAAGATGATGATGATGATAATGAAAATGATGATGATGATGATGATGAAGATGATGATAATGATAATGGAGATGTTGATGAATTGGATGACGATGATGTTGATGATGAATATGACGATGAAGATGACGATGTTGATGATGATGACGATGAATACAATGATGATGATCAAGATGATGATGGTGATAACGAAAACATTGATGATGAAGATACTAATTGTGATGATGATGATAAGAAAGATGACAATGATGAAGAAGATCATGATGATGATGATGGCGACAACGATGATGATGGTTATGAAGATGATGATGATGATGATGATATTGATGAAGATGATGATTTAGATGATGGTGATGATGATGACAAGGAGGATGATCATCATCATCATTGTTGTCGTCATCACCATCATCTTCGTTGTCTTCATTGTCATCACGATCATCATGATCATCATTATCATCATTGTATTTGTCCTTGAAGGGACTTATGTATAGGATCTCACTATAAGCAATGCAACCAATACAAATTATGACAAAATCCTAGTTAAATTAAATTAAATTAAATTAAACTATAGTAAATTAATAACATAGATTTGTTTAACTACTATTAATTTAAAATGCAACAAAATATAAAATATGCAAATAAAAAACCAAAAATAAACTAAACGAAAGGTAAATATGCACAATAAAAAAACAAAACAAAACACAAAATATAAAATATGAAAATAAACAAAAAAACGCGTAGAATTCAAAAATACCCGTGCACTAGCTCATTAGCAAAACAACAATGAACAAGCTCACTCCCACGCACTAGTTCATTAGAAGCATCTAGAGCACTGGTAATTTGATGAGCAGAGTAGTGGTAAATAAAGGAGCAGGGGATACCAATCCAAAGGATACTAGCGTTCCCAGTGAAGGCAATCCAGTCGTAGTCCAGAGGATAACAAAACAATCTAGCCGTAGTACAGAGGATATCGACGTTCCTAGGGGAGGAAATCCGACCGTAATCCAGAGGATAACAAAGAGCCGAATGAATTATGTAAGCCCATTAACCCTAGCAGCGTAGTAATTTGGGAAAAATACGCCAAATTTCTAACCAATACGGATTCAGTACAGTCGTACCTAAATTATAATTTTTTTGCTATGCTACCATCACTTTTATTATCAGTGGATCTAGTAAGGGTTTTCTATTATTGGAGCATCTAAAGCTCCTCCTTAAATTCAGGGAAAAGACATATGGGTTGAGCACTGCAAGCCAATCATGCTCTTGTATAATTTTCTTAATTATGGCACAATTTCCAAGATTTTGTAATTTTATTCTATTTAATGGTCTGAAACAGTGTGCAGAGTCCTGTAGGAGCTATAATCTGAACTGGTTCAACCGATTTTGTCAAAACTTTGAACCTGAGACATGTTTCTTCCAAGCATTTAATTTTGCTTTAATAATTAGTTTTACCTCGATTATGGCACAAATTACAAGCTTTTGTTATTTTATTCTATTATATGTCTAAAACATTCTATAGAGTGCAAGCTTGTGTAATCTTATTCTATTTAATGGTCTAGAATAGAGTCCTCTATGAGTTATAATTTGAGCTGATTTTGTTGATACTTGAACATGAGACCTCTTTCTCCTTTAAAGACGCATTTAATTTTGCTTTGATTGTCAGTTTTACATGGATTATGGTACATTTTTCAAGCTTTTGGGATTTTTTTCTATTATGGGTCTAAAACATTTTGTAGAGTGCCATAGGAGCTGCAATTATAATAACTGTGTACAATTCAACCTAAGACCTATTTCTCCTTTAAAGAAGCATTATATTTTATTTTAATGCTCACTTTTACCTGAATTACAACACACTTTGTAAGCTTTTCCCATTTACTGGTTTGTATTTTGGAACAATGTAGAGTTCCCTGGGACTCGTGGGCTATAATTTGAATTGACTCTAGTAAATTGACCCTCATACCTCTTTCTTCTTTAAAGACACATTTGATACAAGTATTATTTTTCAATGACAGTTATATCTTTTTGCCTCTATTTGTTATATACCATGGTAGTTAGTGTGGTCACCTCTATTTGGCATATCTCAAAGAGTCCGAAGGTTATCAAGAATATTGTAGCATGCATGTGTCCTCATTAAAACCTCTGTGAGCATTTATTCCTTAAATATATGCTGTGTAATTTTGATCACATCATATCTTCCAAAATACTATCCTAAAATCCTTCTCAAGATATGCAGAATTCCCTTTATAAATTTCTGTTTATTAATTTTCTTTAGCTTACTCTTTCATTTCACTAAGACTGTACAAGCATACTTTTCTAACTTTTGGAAGACTTATATTTTTCACATCTTGAACATCTTTAAAAAAACTAGGGGTATGGCTAGGTATCCACCTCAACTAGGAACAAAACCATGTCACCTTAAAACCTTACTGACAAACACACAGTCTTTGGCAGCCACTTTAAAATGGTCTTTCAAACTGCTCAATTCAACACTTAGTGAATTTTGTCAGGTCCTAGTCATTACTGTGCCAGGAGGCATTTTGGCAGACTCATATCTCACACGTGTGAACACCCAAAGGACTGAGATCATGAGTGGATGCCCAGATCGTCAAAGAATGGACCCATAAACTTTGATGAATTTATCAGTTAAAGAGCTGAATCTGGCGTGCATTTCCAAGTGGGCTCTCAACCTCCTGTTTTCAACACTCGGTCAATTTTTGATATTTTTGGATATGCAAGCTAATGTTTTTACCTCTTTTGGCAAGCTGATATTTTTCTCATGTGGTCACCATAAGAAAAACTAAGAACATGGATGGATAGCCAGTTCATTAAAGAACATGCCTATACCTTCTGATGAATTTATGATCACTCAGACAGGCTTTGGTGGGCATTTCCAAATGCCTCTTCAACCTTGTGGTTTGACACTTGGTCAATTTATTTAAACTCTATGTCTCAAAGGTGATTTCAACTTTTCATCAAACTTGGATTGTAAGACATCCAATGGATGGAGGAAAACTAGATGAATCCATTAAGACCAGTTTCATCCTCTATAACTACAGTTTCTCTCCTCGGTGGGCATTTTACTGAAGTATGATGTAAAAGTTGCTTAAGACCCTGTTTTGGAAGATCCATAATTTCTGCCTCGGGTACTTTCAGGTCAAAGTAATAACATGGTCAGGTAGACAACACAGTCACCTACAGGAATCCCATATGGTGTGAGAATTTATTTCAACCCACAAATTATGGCGAGCATTCTCCTAGAGTAACTTGTCTAATTTGGCCAAAAATAACTTCTTTTGGGAGGCCTGTATCTTCTTCCTCAAAGAGTTGTTCTAAGAACTGGTGCCATGGTAGGATAGATAATTCAACCAACTATGGGATGACAAGCCATGGCAGGAATTTTCTCCTACTTATGAAATATGGTGGGCATTTTCATAAGACTACTGCTTTAGGAAAAAATTTCACCACTTAGTCTTTTTCCAACTTTATCATACATGCCTATACCTATCAAAAGTTATTTTGTCATTAATGAACATATCTAGGATATGTCTATCCACAATCATCAGTTCACCAAATTTCACCAATTCTCAAGACTACCTATAATTGGTCTAAATTTGGTGACGTCTCACAATGTTATCCTATTTTAAAAAAATCAAGCACATAGTTAGAGAAGGAGTACCTTGCACAAGGAAACTTGCATATCAAACCACTATGGAAGAGGGAGTGTTATACTAAAGTTGTTGAGTTTCAGTGGGAAATCCATGCATGAAGTTATATGACCACCGCTCGTTCGAAATTGAATCCCCAACATGATCTATATGAGGGGAAACCCCATACCTCTTTGCATGCATTAACTAGTCATGTGGCCCAAGAAACACACTTCTATATCTGTGTTGTGAACAAATTCCAAACCAAGTCAAATCGTGTTTTATACTTAAAAATAATTCAAATATAAATAACTCTAAAAGAAATTACACCTTTGAGAGAAAAATAGCTTTTGGGAAGAAAAAACTTTTGATATTAAAACATTACAAGTAAATATATTTGCACGCTAAACTATATCCGCTTAGTAGCTTATATTATTGTCTTATCGAGTGTAGGTGCCACCAAATAGGTATCTATCAGATCTATCTTCCTCGAGTAATGGTGAAGATATAATAGGAGAGGTTGAAAGTGATACGTGTTGTACTAGATATACCGGTTTTATATCAACTATATCTACCGGTTTTATATCAACTAGATCTGAAAAGGTAAGGAAAAGATTTTGTAGACACATGAAATATTAATTTTATTGCCAACGGAGGGTCATGTAATTATGATGGTGAGAGAAGAGGTGGCATTGAGGTTCCCTTGAGGTATAGGCATCTAGTGTAACGATGGGTACCTAATAAGCTACGTCAAGTGGACACAGATTTCTTCATCAATGGGAGGATGTATCGCATTTCTCCTTCATCCTTACATGGATTGGGGTTATTTTCCATGGATGGCATAAAGGTCGGCTATGGCACTATAACTGAATTGATGGAGTATGTCATACCATTATAGAGATACAATAACAGGTTGATATTAGTCCAATATACTCTAAGCATGAGGAGATACAGAGTTGCCGCAAATTATATACAACTAGCAAAACACAATAAAAACAAAGGGACGACTATGTATATTGATGGGAGACGAAAAGCATCCGGAAACGTTGCTGGTTTTGTAAATAGTACACGGCTAGTGACAACAACTAAGCAACCGAATTGTGAATTTGAGGGACGCGAAGAAAATCGTATATTTGTATGTGCAACAAAAACAATACTTCCAGGTGAAGAGTTCTTGATCGATTACAACTTAAATTGAATAGATGTAGCTTCCATGGTCCAGGGTATATGTGGAAGGTCACATGCTATGCCTTGTCAGGTAAATACTAAATATAGTAACTAAACATGACTACAATAACTAAATGTTTCATTTTTTTTGTTAACATTCCTTTTCCACCATTGACATTCGCTTTTTTTGTACATATTATGAATATTTCCGTGTGATAACATGCTTATTACACTGTTATGCTTATCTCAATTTTTTTTTATGTTACAATTATTGAATCAACTTTTATTGATTGATTTATTTTGTCAAGGTTGCAATAGTGGAAAGCCACATGCTTCTTCCACGGTCCAGGGTGACCGTGGAAGGTCACAATCTATGCCTTGTGAGGTAAATGTTAAATATAGTAAATAAATATGACGTCAATAACAAAATGTTTCGATCTTTTCAGTTAACATTCAATTTTCACTGTTACCATTCACTTTTGTCGTGCTTATTGTGAATATTTCCATATGATAACATGATTATTACATTGTGGCAGGGGTTTGATCATCTCCATGGAGAAAAACATGTATCTCCTCCTTCGAAGGTAAAAGTAAATATTATTGCAGTATCTCATTTTTGTTTATGTTACAATTATTGACTCAACTAAATATAGTAACTAAATATGATTACAATAACTAGAAACTCCAACGCTAGAATATTTCCATGTGAAAACTTGCTTATTACACTGTGGCAGGGGTCTGCCCATGGTCGTCATGCAACATAATGCATGTCCTCTACTTCCATGGTCTAGGGTGACCGTGGAAGGTCACACTTTGTGCCCCATCAGGTAATTGTTAAATATAATAACTAAATGTTGAGATTTTTTCTGTTAACATTCAATTTCCACTGTTACCATTCTCTTTTTCATGCTTATTGTGAATATTTCCAAATCATAACATGCTTATTACACTATGGAAAGGGTTTGCTCATCGCCATGGAGCAGAACATGTATCTTCTCCATCGGAGGTAAAAGTAAATATTATTGCAATATCTCATTTTTGTTGATGTTACGATTATTGACTCAACTAAATATAATAACTAAATATGACTACAATAAGTAGAAACTCCAACCCCAAAATATTTCCATGTGACAACATGCTTATTACACTGTGGCAGGGCTCTCATGCCCATGTTCGTCATGGAACAGAATGCGTGTACTCTACTTCTGAGGTAAAAATAAATATTATTGCAATATCTCATTTTTTATTATGTTACAATTATTTTCATAACGTTTATTTATTGATTTATTGTGTCACGGTGGTGTTGGTGGAAAGGCACCTATTGCTTCCATGGTCCAGGGTGACCGTGGAAGGTCACGCTCTGTGCCCCGCCAGGTAAGTTTTTTTTTGTATCTGGAATAATCGACAACTAGCCGGTTTCGTACTCGCGTGACACAGGGTCGATTCCGACCGCTACCACTATAACCTCTAGAAGAATATGTTGACCCCCACAACGCATCTTAGGCTGCAATGAGGTTTGAACCCTTGACTTGCTTAACAACCCATACACCTTAACAAGTGAACGGTTTCCAATTGGTCTACACCTCGGGGGGTCCTCGTCAGGTAAGTGTTAAATATAATAACTAAATGTTTTGATTTTTTCTGTTAGCATTTGATTTCCACTGTTGACATTGACATTTTTATATGCTTATGGTGATATATTGATTGATTTATCGTGTCAGGGTGGGGACCGTGGAAAGGAACCCGCTGCTTCCATGGTCCAATGTGACTGTGGACAATCACCCACTAGAAGTAGATCAGTAGGGGGTGACCATGGGAAGTCACCGGCCACAACACTGCATCAGGTAAGTGTTAGTTCTTAATAGTAACTAAATTTCATTACAATAACAATGTTTGAATGATGTTAAAAATATTTTTCTTAATTTTGTTGTTTGATGAATTTAGTCCACTGCACTTCATCTGGGTGATGAGGATCTTGAGGATGAAATTTACTATTCCATAGACCCTATGGATACTATAAACAAGGCCCTGAAAAAGGAAAACATACAAATTATCTCCTTGGATTGCATAAGGCCCATGACACACGAGATCAGGGCAAGGACTGTAGAGATGAAAGAACAAATAAAATCTTATGGGGTAAGTGGCATATTCACATATTTTTTTAAGCTATGACATGATTTCATATATGATATTATGTTTTCTATTTTTCCTACTGATCTGATAAAGTAAAGTTTTTTGTTTGTAGGAGTTTTTACAACCCGTGACTAGAGAAATTGTTGAGACATGTATAGGTAGCAGTCATGCTCCAATGTAGCAACAACAAAGACAAAGCAATGTATCAATGAGGATTTTTGACACTCCTCTGATTGGCCTCGAATCCATTGATGAGGGCACCGATTTTGATCAGCATGACATGTCAGAGCATGATGACACAGAGCCTAGGACTCCACATGACTCCGGAGATGAACCTACTGTAGATGACCAGGAAAATTTTCCTGGAGTAGCACGAGTTAAAAGCACTAGATCACTAGATATAACCTTTCTGGTGGATGACACTTGTGTTCCGATCAAGATTAAAAAGATTGCGGGTATTTATTAATTAATTTATTCATTTTAATCATGAAATTGAAATGGACATACGTTGAAATTATTATAAATTAATGGATTACATGTTTCTATAGGAAACAGTGTTTTCTACAGGAATTTGAATGACAAATAATTAGAGATGTTTGGCCCCACCATTTTCACACGGTGGAATATCCAAGATAGTGCAAAGACAGATGTATTGATAGACCACATGGTAAACTTGTTTGGCAATACATTCAACAAGAAAGTGGTTGCAAAGTTAGCTGACGAGAATTTAAAATATACCAGGGCCCAATATAGGGATAAATTGCAACTTGACCTCAAGCATGAGTGCCCTCCCATGGTTCCAGAGAAAGAGTGGAAGGAACTCATAGAGGATGCAAAGGAGAACTTGCTAAAAAGACAAGGAAAACAACCATGGCCTGGAAAAGCAAGGTACAACACATATCATCTTTTTAGTGAAATATGCTCATTTATTTTTTCGTTTTTTGTTTTAACCAAGAATTCTGATATCTAACGTTTTTCAAAATTTTCATATATAGGCTACCGGACACCTCCTAATCCTAAGCAACCAAGGCTAGAGTGGAAAATCACGGGCAACATAGATTGGGCCAGGGTGGCTATAGAAAAAGAAGAGCCCAATTTGTAAGAATTAAATGATTAACTTTGGGGAATATTTATTTCAAAGTAGCGAACAAATATCTGTTTTTGATAAAGGGAATTTTATATGTGTTATGCATTGTAGGGAAATACATTCCAAGATGCTGCCACCAAGGAAGACCTAAGGCTTGGTTTCAAGTATGTTTTAAAAGTGTCATTGAATATCAGAAAAGCTTGGGGCAGACTCCAATCTCCCCATTGACGTATATGCAAGTAAATAAAATGAACAAGGACATCATTGCAGTATACTATTAAATTCTATTCAATTTTTATTATATCACCCATAACTAAATATTTATGTTTTATTTTAAGCAACAGTGCAACTGCAGCACTAAAACCAGCGGTACTCCGCATGTACCAGCTGATGTTGGGGTGTGCATGCCCCATGATAGTGGGGAGTAGAGTGGCCATTCTGGTATGTGTGCTTTGGAAATAGAAATATCTACAGTGATTATAGATATTTATTTCCTGGCATATAATTTTAAATTTTCTTCTTTCTTTCGAACACCGTGAAGCTCAGGAGGGTGAATAGGAAGAGGAATTAGAAAGTAGAGAAACAATTAACACACTAGTTGTCACATCTACACAGACAGGTAAAGAGAAATATTGTAATTTTAATCAAAATGATGAACTATTAATTTCAATAATATTTCAACATATCGATATGCCCATTTTCGTTGTTGTAGTTCACGCCCCTTCAAAACTGCCTCCATGCCCTAGTCAATGACATACAAGAAGTATGATACATGAGGGAATGGAAACAAAAACACTAGCATGACATGTCTTTGTAGATAATCCACCTAAGGATGATGATCATATCCCAATTATCGTTAGTTATTTCAATGTAAAAAAAACAGAAATCAAAGAAAAAGTAGATGTATAAATTCATGAGTTGTATTTGGATGTATATCGATGTTGTTATTCTAAAACATTTTTTATATGAATTACCTCATTATGGTTCAATGTTTTTATGTTTATATGTATTGATGACTAGCCTAGTTATGTAAAAATGTTTAAATGGTTTCTATGTAAACAACATCATTTATTGGGTATGGGGAATTGAGAGCGATGTGGGGGGGGAGGGGCCATATGAGCTTCCACCTTCACGTGGTTGGCCTTGTTCAGTAGGGAATATAAAAATGTTCTCGAAATAGAGAGGAGATCAATAAGGTATAAATACTCTTTTATTACTATGTATTAAATATGGTTGTAAATTTTTAAATGCATGTCTATTTCTTAAAAAATTGTTAATAAATTTAACATTTCATGGTTCATTGATTTCTACAGGACTTTGTAGTAGGATTTAAATGGCTGTTTATTTGCTTATATATTATTTACTCATATAAAAAAATTTCCTTTGATGATTTATGCAGGTCTTTTGTGATGGAAATGCATCTCGTAGAAAACTCTTATCAAGTTGTATGGGTGAATGGATCTGGAAAAAGGACAATGATAAGGTAAGGGTTTTGGTGTGTTCTTTATCCTTAATGTGTTTGTATTTATCCTTAAATTCTATTTCATTCTATTAAGATACAAGAGATACAACCAATAGTAAATAACTACTTTTAGACTATCATCCAAACTAGGAGACAACCTTCTACATAAAACACAAATGCTTCTTAGCAACGTAGAAAAATAGAAGAAATATCAAGTAGAAGAAGTTAGGATTTTTTCGGCCCTTCTTCCTATAATTTCGGCATGATGAAACCCTAGGTTAAGAAATTTTAATTTTTCAAACCCTAATTGTTCATCTATCTTTCAAAACTAAAATTTTTTATTTGTATACTTGTAAATATTATTCTTAGGTTATTTTTGTTTCTCTTAGGCTTTAGACTTAATTTTTTATGTGTTTTTGTAACTTTTTTTTTTATCAAAAAAGAAAGCCCTAAAAAAAGAATTTGTGTAAAACCATAAAAATGCAAACTTGCTGCTCCCACAATCCGAGCCCTCTCCTTTATCAAACATAGGTCTGCAATATGTATTGGAGACCTCGTATTCCCTAGATGCCTTCTCTGCACACTCAAAATAGAAACAAGTTAGTATTTCAAACTATTTAGATGGTGGTATATTTTGTATAAATATATCTTATTGATTTGATTAGTTCTCTTCCCTATTTGCATTAGTTTTCTGGGTAAATGTAAGTCTGATTTTTTATTGAGATCTGGAACTTTACATCTCTGAATGCACAGTGATATAATTCTGACATTATTTTACTGAGTATTGTTTTGGATTTTCTTCATACTAATTATTGCTATTGAGAGCTAGGTGATGGTAAGGGACTTGATGATTTTATATTTCAGAGTTTACATACAGGATCAAGTGAATGATAATAACATTATGGTTAGCTTGGCACTAAATTTTCATTAAGTTAGTATTTTATATCTATGCTAACACATACACAGATCTGGAAGTCATATGCTAAATGGAACTTTAAATGATTAACATTGGTTATTGGTTGCACTATTTTACATGGCACATATGTGGACCATAAATTCATATGTCTAGATATTCAAAGGTAGCTGATAAAGTGATGTTATTACAGAGGAGTGTCTCCAAGGAAATTATGATATGGTTTCTAAACTACAAGTTACATGCTCAACTGTGAAACCTACTTCTTAGTGCCAAAAGGTAATTTATGATGATTTTTTTGCTACATGATATCAATCCTAGTAATAGAATAAAAATAAGTTGTCAATTCTTTGTTGACTAACATGTCTCTTTCCCATTATGTGCTTAGGGGACTGTTTTTATCTTATGGGTATATTTGATACTAACTTGACCAATTTTGGCCATGCTTGAGGTGGTTGCATAAGAAGGATAAAATTTTCATATTCACCTCTTCCAATAATGAGAAACATCAAAACAACTTACCACCAGTTGGCACTACAAAGATCCTACACAGATTTTCCAGGTGAACAACTACTCTTTTTCTCTAGGGGTTGAGTTATTTATTTATTTTTCAATAAAGACGAATTCAATGCACCGTATGTTTTTTGTAGTATGATGAATTATCACTAGTACCTCTTCACACGTAGTAGAGCAAGTGATGATATTTTACGAGGAGTGTCTCCAAGGCAATTTTGATATGGTTTCTAAACTACAAATTGCATGGTCAACTTTGCAACCAGCTTCTGATCAATGCCAAAAGGTGATCTATGATGAATTTTTTGTACGCATAGTAAAAGAATAGAATTAAGTTGTCATTTTTTTGTTGATTAACATGTCTCTTTCCTATCATGTGCTCAAGGGACTTCTTTTCTTTTCTTTCGGGCATATTTGGTACTAACTTTGACCGATTTTGGCCATGCTTGAGGTGGTTGCATAAGAAGGATTAGTTTTTCATTTTAATCTCTTTCAAAAATTACGGGCTTGACCTTCTCTGGCTTCATTTACACCTGCGGGTTTCCTCAGCCATCAAATCTCGAGCTCCCTTCATCTTCAAAACATGGGCTTCCTTTACTTCTGACTTGTGGGCTTCTTTAATCTTCTGCGGGTATCTACATGCCTCTATGGGCTTCTTCCAAGCTCTGTGGGAATCCTTCCAAGCCCTTGTGGGATCTTTAAGCCCCAATGGGATTAACTTGATTTCGGCTCACCATAAGTTGATCTGAGCCCAGTGGTGCCTACGTCTTTTATCGATGGTATTTTTATATATGTACCCCCCTACTTTGTCTTAGAAATCAGCTCTCAGTGGTGCCTAGAATATCATTTAATTAATGTTTATATGATCCCTATGGTTGTTACAATGTATTTTATCGATGGTATTTTTATAGACGTACCCTCCTACCTTGTCATAGAATACGCTTTAAGAGGATTCATTTTAGCCTCTAATTATGTATTTTAGCCAATTATTATGAATTTGTGCATCCTAATCGGAAAACAATTTTTGAGGCAATAATTAGGGTGCTTAGGGGCACTTTGGGTACTTTTGGGCACTTTTTAAATCATCATGCCTTATTTTTTAGAGTCAGTTAACACTTTTTTACCTCCCCTGACCTTCCCATTTTTTTTCCTTTTACTTTAATATGATTTTTCCCATATCTTACTTTCCCCATATATTTATTTTCCATAAATCACCTTTCCTATGTTATATTTTATCCATTTCTTTGTCTTTAAAATATAGTAAGTATTTGTTCACAAGCACTTATTGAAGATCCAAAACCGTGGAAAGGAAGGTGCCTTTCCACTGTTTTTTAAATTTTTTTTGAAACGTCCAGGTTTCGTCTCAATATTGACCAACTTTTGTCACGAGTACTGTAAAACCGTCGAAATCCGAGGTGGATTTCCAGGAATATCGTTGCTCTAGAGACACAGTTTCATGGAACAATTACCTTTCAGCTTGCAGATTTCGTCGAAAGTGTTTGGTTTTCCATGGTTTTGCATGGAAGAAATTTATGTTCAAATTACAAAATTCCTCGACAGAGTGACCAACTTTCGTCGAATCGGTTCCACAGTTTTACATGGAAACTAAATTTTGTCTAGCAATTTTTTGCCATGTTTTCATCATTCTAGGGACAACAAATTGCTCGATAGAGCGACGAATGCATGGAAGAATTTTATGTTCAATTTCCAAAATTCGTCGATAGAGAGATAGATGATTATCGAACGTTTTCAACGGTTTTTTGTGGAAATTAGATTTTGTGTAGCATTTTTTGGCCATATTTTTGTCGTTAAAGGGACGAAAACTGTGTCGATAGAGCGATGAAACGTAGAAAATGAATTCTAAAAAATCAATTCCAAGGCCACCATATAGAAGACATGTGGTGTCTAGTTTTCATCTTTGTATTGATGGATTATAAAGTTCGTCGATGTATCCACGCAATAAGTGCCACGAGACATCTCGACCGTTATTGTCTCAAGTGAGACGACAAAACATGGGAATAACAACGAAAAACCGTCGCAATTTTGATATTATGTATTAGTGGCCACATGTCAATGGTATTGTTGGCTCCACAAGTACCAAACTTGTAGACTCGGTTACGAAACAAGTGAGCTAGTTATCACTTAACCATCTTGCGTTGGGACAAGCTACGGTTTCGTCTCATCCTACCCAATCGACAAGTGTGATTTTAGTACAAACGTCAAACCTGAAAGGCAACCAACAGCCTGGAAATAATAAAAATAAAGGAAAAAATAATCGTAAAGGTGGGAATAAAAATGAAAATGGTAATAATAATGAAAAGAACACAAACAATACTATGGGTGATAAGCAGCCTAAGCATAAGGTGGAGTTTCCTTGTAAGTTGTGTAAGGACGATCACCTCACTCACTTGTGCCCTTGTATGGAGGACGCCTCAAAGTTCGTAGCACAAGGCCTAGCTGTGTTTAGTAATCCTTTACCTAATAATCAAAATATGAACTCGAGGACTGTTGATCTTGGTTGTGCGTCTCGTGGAACTCAAAACCCACCCAAGGACGCTAGTGGTCACGGTTGCATCAACATGGTGAATGCTACAAATGTTGTGACGAGTGCGAAAGCATATGGTTCGTCACAATCTAACTTTGGGAAAGAACCTGCTCCACCCGAGAGCTCTTTGCGAATTGAAAAGCCTATAGATAAGCCTGAAGCTCCACCTCACATTCCTAAGAGAGTCTTGAAGTGCTCAGGGCACAATCCTAATGCTCAAGCTTCCCAGAACTATTCAATTGTTGAGGATTTGGGCTAGACTCCTTATGCAATGTATGCATTATAAGTGCTTCATACTTGTCCTTCGCAGAGAAAGGTCTTTTTTCTACTCTTGGGGTTAGTAATGATATCTCTTCTTCCATGATCAAATTTGAAACTCATGGAATCCAACCTCGCTTTCCTTACTACTTGTCTCTTTTGATTCATGTAGAGTGTATCAACAACACCATCATGCATATTGTTATTGATGAAGGTGCTACCGCTTTCGCGATGTCTTTGGCTTGTTGGAAGGGCTTAGGTTCTCCCACATTGTCTTAGTCTGCCAACATGATGACTACTTTCGATGGAAGGTTGTTTCGGCCGCATGGTATACTTCCTTCTATAGAGGTCCAATTGGTAGGGAATACTATTGTGATCGAGGTTGAGGTGGTTGATGAGCCCCTTGACTACAATCTTTTGCTAGGTAGGAACTGGATGTACAATATGCAAGTTGTAGCCTCTTCTGTTGAAATATTGTAAATTCGAAGAATATTCTATATGTATCTTTTGTGGTCCCCGATGATCCTATTGGGAGAACCACTTGTATTATCTTGTACCCCGATGCTTCTAATAGAAAGAACTAATAAGAGTCATACGGTTGTCCCCTCTAATTGTAAAGGTGGGTCATTAGCACCCTAGTGCGGTTACTTGAGCCTACATGTGTAACTCGAGCCTACATGATTAACTCGAGCCTACATGTCGGATGAGTTAATTGAAGTGAACGAATGAATATAAATAGAGGTGTATCTCTCCTCATTTGAGCTTACACTCTCACTTGTGTAGCGCATTAGTTGAGAAGAGAAGTAGCTGGAGAAGGAGGAGGATCAGGCTTTGATCTCCTTGCTGGTTTTATCTTTTATCTTTTATCTTTTTGGCACATCTATATTGAGGAAGCTTTTGCTGGGTTTTTTCCCTTTAGGGTTTTCCTAGGATAAATCTTTGTGTTCCTTTTGTATGGTTGTTCTTGTCTATCTTTCGATGATCCTATTTATATGCTTTTGTTATGAAAATGAAATGAAGTACTGATGTCTTAGCTAAGCATATGAAAAGTTAACATGGTATCAGAGCCACCCTGAAAAGAAGACATTGTGCAGCTACAAAATCTAGGGATTCTTAATTTTTGGTTCTCTCTCCACAATTGATCAGCAAAAGAAGGATAGGCTGACTCTCCATTGAAGGGCACATCTTTCTATCGAAGCGGAATTCGATTCCGAGCATTTTCAGTTTTCGGTGTGGGAAATTAGGGCTTCTTGTAGAAGAAGAATTTTTGAGTGAGCCCAACATAGGATTTCTCTCCTCATCAAAATCAAAGTTTAGAGACCCGGATCAATATTTTTGGTTGGGTGAAACTCCAGGAAAGTCAAACCCCAGTTTGACCCGAAGCTAGAAAAACCCTAAATACTAAAACTGCTAAGTTTTGGTATATTCGCTATATCCCAATATTGGTGAAGGTTCAGGAGCTGAAAATTTCAGAGACTTAAGATATAATCCTGAACAATGTGTCCAAAATTCAGCCTCAGATTCGCTATATTCTAGGAGATATGATCCCTCCAAGTTAGGGTTCCAGCCTCTTCCAGAATTCATCCCTAAACAGGACACCTAGGGAAAATTGATATAGCTTGGGCTAAATAGGTCCAAATGGAATTCCTAAAGATGTTCCAGAAATATCATGGACTTTAATTCTTTTGTTCTGAATTTCAGAGCCTGAAGATGAACCAGTGACACGTGGCATGCCGTACAACTTCACTATTCTGAACAGTCCTGTAACAGGTCACCTTGGGAAAATGATCATAAATCCCAATTGGTGAAACCAATTTTGATGAAACCTATGGTGTTGGATTAGGGACATGTGATATTACCTCATTACGAAATTGCAGACACATAGGAATAGTAACTTTGGAGATATCACAGAAACAGTAACAGGAATTTCTGCAAAAGAAATTGGAAAACTAGGGCTTCCTGTTCTGGGAGCTTCCCTCCACTGTTTTCAGAAAAGGAGTACATTGGACAGATCCATTTGAAGATATCTATCTTTCTATCCAATCAGATCTAAATGATTCCAAGTTTTGAAAATTAGGGTTTCTCTGACAAACCCTAGATCAGCCAGCTCCGGAAGCAGGACGGACACCTCAAATCGGTAAGATCTAATCTTTTGCTATTTGCATTTGAGGTTCTCACTTCAAAGTGATCTATGACATCAGCTTGATGATAATCTTGGTGAATTTGAAAACTTCTAAGCATGAAAGTATTTGATCCCTATGAAGAAAATGAACTGGACACCTACATGAGTAGAGAGGTTCCAGTTCTAGAGGAAGATGAACCTCAAAGCCTTACACAAGAAGAACTTGATCAAGGCCAATAAGATCATTGTTGATTCAATCATGGATCAACTTGTACCACAAGTGTCTTCACTAAAGACACCGAATATGTTTGATTCCTTGATCAAGCTATTTGAAGATACGAACATAATTCAGAAGATGGCTTTGAGAAAACAGTTGAAGAATGTGAAGATCCAGAATGCAGAACAACTTGAAGCAGTAGAAGAAGAAGTATGCAGAAGTGGTGATAGCCACCTTGAATGGCCTCCCATGATCATGGGATTCATTAATGTGAAGAATGTATTCCAGAAGTAAGTGATTACTTTCAGCTCAACTAATAAGAAGAGAAGAAGAAGATGGGAGCAATTGAAGATCAAGCTCTCGCCATTGAAAGAAGATCCCTCAAGCGATGAGGAATATGAAAAACTCAATTCTTGAAGAACCTCTTATTCATCTTATCATTTGGATAAGAAATGATGATTTTATGAATAAAGGAGATGATAAAGCAGAATGATCAAGATGGAGTCTACCCATGAAACAAATAAAAGATAAGTATTCAATTTCCATTTCATGATATTGTTTTGTTATACATTTAATTGTATTCAGTTGATGTGTTATGCATGATAGATTGTTTACATTAATACTACTAATATGCATGTGATGGGTAAGTAGCTCATGGTGTTATACAACTCTCTTGTGCTACTTATCAAACCTCTTTGCTAACATATTGGATTAGTGCACAATCTCAATGATGTCATGGTAGAGATGGAAGGCATCTAGAAAGTTTCTGTGAGATATGGATGAATGTTGTATTGGCTAAATAGTTGCATGATGCATAAGAATTTTTCGTTATGCATATGTTTTAAGAAATAGTTCTAACCATGCAACTGGTGCATTTGAATTGTAGGAAAGGTCCTGTACAACCTCCTACAAGAAAAGAAGGACGAGACTTGTTCCGAAGAACAAGTGATGACGATTCAATAAACATGAATCTAAAGCTCCTAGGGTCAGAGATACCATGAGATCCACCTCAAAGGATGAATACCACCATGGGTATGAGAGATAACTCAAGATGAAGAAAAGAATGCTATGAAAGAAACTATGATCAAAGAATAACAGTTGATCATGGGGAATGATGTATACGATATGATTTCGAGACATAAAGGGAAGTACATAGTACCCTCCATATGGATCTACAAGAACAAGTGTACAAATAAAGGTTCGTGATTTTCCTCAAAAAGAATAGACTATGACATGACATACTCTATTGACCAGTATATATCAAGCATAGAACCACCTGTACAGAATAAAGAAGGAAGATAATACTCCACTTCAGGGGGAGTGACTACAGAAGATATCTAAGTTTGACACGGTATGACATGATGGACAACTTCTTGATGGATCGAGACTTTACCAAGACTAAAATGGGTTCCAACCTTCAAATTTGAATGCAAAAGACTAGGATATGTTGATGATCTGACAAGACAAACTCATGGAAGAAGTTATGATGAAAGAATACTAGAATGATGTATGGAATATAGTTCCCAAACCAAAAGGAAAGAGTATTGTATCCTCCAAATGGATATACAAAATAGAGCATGCAGCTGACGGAAGTATCGAGAAGTATAAAGCAAGATTTGTGGCCAGAGGTTTCTTTTAGAAAGAGGGAATTAATTCTAAAGACACACTTACTCCAGGAAGCAAGGTACACTTCCTTCAGAACTATCATGGTAGTTTCTTCCATGGTGAAGTAAAGACATGCCTTCCTTAATGGTATGATTGAGAAAGAGTTTTGCATCGAATAGTCACGAGGATTTGAAGTTGAAGCCAGATGGAATCACGTATGCAAGTTGAAGAAGGCCCTCTATGGCCTAAATCAAGCTCCCAAAGCTTGGTATGGAAGAATAGATAGTTTCTTGTCGAGCATGGGATTTACCAAGAGTAAAGCTGATCCTAACCTTTATCTCAAGGTTGTAGAAGATGAACTTGTCATCCCGTTATTATATGTGGATGACTTATCCTTGATAGGAAATTAGAAACGGGTCATGGAAAGCAAGAAGAAACTAGCAGAAGAATTTGAGATGAAAGACCTTGGGTTAATGCATTATTTCCTAGGCTTGGAAGTATGGCAAAGTTCAAAAGAAATATTTCTCAACCAGGGAAATTATGTGGTAGAGATATTGAAGAGATTCAATATGTTGGAATGCAAAGTCATGGCCACACCCATGGACTCAAACCTGAAGCTCTTAGCTAATGACTCATCAGAGTTAGTGGATATGACTCATTACAGATAGATCATTGGGTCATTGATGTACTTAACAAATACCAGACTCGACATTTTTTTTGCTGTGAACACCTTAAGTCAATATCTTGTTCAACCAAGACGGGTTCACCTAGTAACTACAAAACATGTGATGAGATATCTGAAAGGGACTATAGGCTTTGGTTTATATTATGATGGTAGCCATGAGTATAGATTGTATGGCTACACAGATGCAGATTGGGCTGGAAAAATATCAGACAGGAAAAGCATATTAGGTAGATTCTTTTGTTTGGGGTCTGCTATGAGTTCATGGTTTAGCAGGAAACAGTCCAGTGTTTCTCATAGCATGGTTGAAGCAAAATACATAGCAGATTGCTCTGCGAAGTTGTGAAGCCATATGGCTTCGGAATCTAATATCAGGTCTCTTTGAACTGAATATGGATACTACATTGATTCTATGTGATAACAAGAGTTGTGATAACAGAGAACCCTGTGTTCCGTCGTAACACATAGAAATCCGGTATTTATACATTCAAGATAAAGATGCAGATGATGATGTTTCAGTATTTACATATTGTAGATACAGATGATGGTGATTCAGTATTTCTATATTGAATATAGAGATGATGATGTTTCAGTATTCCCATACTGAAGATATAGATAATGATGATTTCAGTATTTCCATACTGAAGATATAGATGATGTTTCAGTATTTACATACTGTAGATGCAAATGATGGTGACCTGATGATGCTTTTAGTACTCACATACTGGAGATACAGATGGTGATAGTTCAGTATTCACATACTGAAGATGTAGATGATGATGCACTGACAAAGCCTTTGTCTCGGGTAAAGTTCGAACACTTTTGAGACAAGCTTGGTGTGGTTCAGAAAGACCTTCCCCGAAAGGGGGAGTAATGATGTTGCAGTGGGATTGTATCATTCCTGGACACTTGCCCTAAAGTGATTCGGAGACCTCAGTCTTCGATAATGAAGAGGGATTGTATCATCCTGGGACATATGTCCAGAAGTGATCTGGAGACCTCGGTCTTCGAGAATGAAGTGGGATTGTATCATCCCTGGGCACTTGCTCTAAAGTGATTAGGAGACCTCGGTCTTCCAGAATGAAGAGGGATTGTATCATCCCGGGACATATGTCCAGAAGTGATCCGGTGACTTCGATCATCAAGAATGTGGCAGGATTCTATCATCCTTGAACTTCGGTTCAGAATGGATCCGGTGTAACTTCGGTCATCGAGAATGTGGCAGGATTGTATCATCCTTGAACTTCGTATAAGAACGGATCCGGTGTAACTTCGGTCATCGAGAATGTGGTATGATTGTATCATCCTTGAACTTTGGTTTAGAATGGATCCAGTGACTTCGGTACTTGAGAACGTGTGTTGATCCTGTAATTCCTAGAGGAAGGATTGTTTGAGTTCCACAACTGTGTTGATCCCGTAATTCCAAAAGGAAGGATTGTTAGTAACTCTGTAAAGACCTAAATCCCATAATTCCGAAAGGAAGGATCATTGACTTGATCCTGTAATTCCAATAGGAAGGATTGTCTGAGTTCCACAGATGTGTTGATCCCGTAATTCTAAAAGAAAGGATCGTTAGTAACTCCGTAAAGACCTAAATCCTGTAATTCTGAAAGGAAGGGTCATTGATTTGATCCTTTAATTCCAATAGGAAGGATTGTCTGAGTTCCACAACTGTGTTGATCCCATAATTCCGAAAGGAAGGATCGTTAGTAACTCCGTAAAGACCTAAATCCCGTACGAAAGGAAGGATCATTGACTTGATCCCATAATTCCAATAGGAAGGATTGTCTAAGTTCCACAGATGTGTTGATTCCGTAATTATGAAAGGAAGGATCGTTAGTAACTCCGTAAAGACCTAAATCCTGTAATTCCGAAAGGAAGGATCGTTGGTAGCTCCGTAAAGACTTGATCCTATAATTCCAACAGGAAGGATTGTCTGAGTTCCATATATGTGTTGATCCCGTAATTCCAATAGGAAGGATTGTCTGAGTTCCACAAATGTGTTGATCCCGTAATTCCGAAAGGAAGGATCGTTAGTAACTCCGTAAAGACCTAAATCCCGTAATTCCAAAAGGAAGGATCATTAGTAGCTCCATAAAGACTTGATCCTGTAATTCCGAAAGGAAGGATCGTCTAAGCTCCACAAATGTGTTGATCCCGTAATTTTGAAAGGAAGGATCATTAGTAACTCTGTAAATACCTAAATCTCGTAATTCCGACAGGAAGGATCGTCTGAGTACCACAGACATGTTGATCCCGTAATTCCGAAAGGAAGGATCATGTTGATGTTTTGATGATGATGATCTTGATGCGTTGATAATAATGATGTTTTGATGATGATGTTTCTAATTGAAAGATCAGAGTATGATGATGATGTTGTTGCTGATCGAAAGGCCAAAGTGCTAAAGAAGATGTTGCTGATCGAAAGGTCAAAGTGTTGAAGATGTTGCTGATCGAAAGGTCAAAGTGTTGAAGATGATGTTGCTAATCGAAAGGTCAAAGTGCTGAAGATGATGTTGCTGATAGAAAGGTCAAAGTGTTGAAGATGTTGCTGATCGAAAGGTCAAAGTGTTGAAGATGTTGTTGTTTATCGAAAGGTCTAAGTGCTGAAGATGTTGCTGATCGAAAGGTCAAAGTGCTGAAGATGTTGTTGATTGAAAGGTCAAAGTGCTGAAAATGTTGCTGCTGATTGAAAGGTCAAAGTGCTGAAGATGTTGCTGAAGATGTTGCTGAAAGATGTTGCTGATCGAAAGGTCAAAGTGTTGAAGATGTTTCTAATCTTGATTAAAGAAGTTGCTGTCGTCGAATATTGAAGAAGAAGACTATATGATGTTGAAAAGCTTCCAATGATTTATATATGTGTTACCCTAATGATGTTGATGATGTCCTCTATCTCTCTCCTACTATTGTTGTAGAATACCCTTCTCGTTAAGGGGGAGTGTTGAAATATTGTAACTTCGAAGAATATTCTATATGTATCTTTTGTGGCCCCCGATGATCCTATTGGGAGAACCACTTGTATTATCTTCTACCCCGATGCTTCTAATCGAAAGAACTAATAAGATTCATGAGGTTGTCCCCTCTAATTGTAAAGGTGGGTCATTAGCACCCTAGTGTGGTTACTTGAGCCTACATGTGTAACTAGAGCCTACATGATTAACTTGAGCCTACATGTCGGATGAGTTAATTGAAGTGAACAGATGAATATAAATAGAGGTGTAGCTCTCCTCATTTGAGCACGCACTCTCACTTGTGTAGCACATTAGTGGAGAAGAGAAGTAGTTGGAGAAGGAGGAGGATCAGGCTTTGATCTCCTTGCTGGTTTTATCTTTTATCTTTTATCTTTTTGGGACATCTATATTGAGGAAGATTATGCTGGGTTTTTTTTCCCTTTAGGGTTTTCCCAGGATAAATCTTTGTGTTCCTTTTGTATGGTTGTGCTTTTCTATCTTTCAGTGATCCTGTTTATATGCTTTTGTTATGAAAATGAAATGAAGTATTGATGTCTTAGCTAAGCATATGAAAAGTTAACATCTTCCCTATTCCGAGTGGTTTTCTTTCCGTTGAATGGGAATATCGTTACTATTGATAAAAATTCTTTCCAGAATCCGAGTGTAAACGCATCATCGAGAGCTTCTATCCCGATTATCAATCATTCTCAGCCAGCAACTAAGAATGTGGATGAGGGTATGTATCCTTCTCTCATGGGAACCTTTAGTTTTCCTGCACTCCTCTTATGATTGGGTCTAGTATTGGTGGAGCTTCATCCTCATCGAATTCAATATCCTTTCGCACTACTCATATGGAGGACCCTTGGATTCTTCCTTCACCAAGTACTTCGAGTATGCCTGTCGAGACAGACGTGTTGTTTCTTGCAACAATGGTGGCGTATCAAGCAAATATTGATCATGTTGTAGATCCTAGTACTTCCTCTTCGCGGACGAAGGAGGAGGACCCTTATGTGTTGCCTGCATGGGCAGTAGAGTCATCTCACTCTCATGACTGCCTTGATGGATATTTTTCCGTCAAATAAAGCTATTCTTGAGGCCATGTCTAGGATTGAACAACCTTGGGAAGAGTTGCACCATAGATCGTATTTCCTTCCTAAGCTTGATCGTTTAGAGTGTGATGACTTTAGGGCGATTCTAAGTGAGAAAGTTGGTAGCCACATGGTCTCATTAAGCTCTCCTAGTCAGATGGCTGAAGGGAACATGGCTAACCCATCATCAACGATTCCTATCAACATTTCTCATGATCCTGGTGAGATTGAGAACGTTTAAATTGGGGCGGATTGTTCCCTTGATGATATTAAATCGTATACTGAGTTGTTTAAGGATTTTCATGATATTTTCGCTTTGTCATACCAAGAAATTCCCGGTATAGACCCTTGTATTGTCGAACACGAAATCAAGACCTATTTGGATGAAAAACTGGTTCAACAACGTTTGCGTGCCATGAATCCTAGGAAAGCACCTGCCATTAAAGCAGAGATAGAGAAACTGCCCAAAGATGGTTTTATCTATCCCGTTCCCTTGATGGAGTGAGTTTCAAATCCCATTCCGGTGGATAAGAAGTAGGGAGAGATCCGCATATGCACTGATTTCCATGATTTAAATTGAGCCTATCATAAAAATAGTTTCCCTACACCATTTATTGATTAAATTTTGGATGAGTGTGCAGGAAGTGAGGTATTTTATTTTATGGATGTATTTTTTGGATATAATCAGATACAAATTAAACCCGAAGATCAACACAATACTGCATTTATTTTTCCTTGGGGAAATTTTGCATATCGTAATATGCCCTTCGGCATTAAAAACGTTGGAGCTATGTTTCAGTGGGCCATGACCTTGATCTTTCACGATCTTAAAAAGATTATTGAAGTGCATTTGGATGATCTAGTTGCTCACTCTCATTTGGGAGGGAATCATCCTTACCATTTGCAATTAGTGTTCGAAAGATGCCATCATTATCAAGTTTGTTTAAATCCTCATAAGTGCATCTTTTGTGTGAAAGTTGGTCGTTTACTAGGATTCATCGTATCTAGGGAGGGTATTAGAGTCGATCCCTTGAAGGTTGAGGCAATACTTCAATTGTCTCCCCCACGTAACATTCGACACCTTCAATGTTTACAAGGTATGGCGAACTTCTTGCGAAGGTTCGTGGTCAATTTTTCCAACTTGACTAAAGGCTTCATGTGTTTGTTTAAGAAGGAAAGCCCTTTTTACTGGGATGAGTGAGCCCAATAGTCTTTCAATGCTCTTAAGAAAGCCTTAGCAATGGACCCCATGCTTAGTCCACCAAACTATAGCCGTGAATTTTTTATTTATGTGGTTGTATCTTAGGAGACGGTTGGTATGGTATTGGTTCAAGAGGATGAGGAGCTCCATGAGCATGTCATATATTGTTTGATACAAAACCTTATTGATGCAGAACTTCGTTATTCACATGTGGAGAAGATAGCCTTAGCCACTGTTCATGTGGTTCTGCGTTTGAGACATTACATTCTTCTTCTCCAAAATTTGGTCATAGCTCACATCAATTCACTTTAGTTCATCCTCACTAGAAGGATGATTGGGGGGGGATATAATAAATGGATTGTGATTTTGCAAGATTTCGATCTTGAATTCATTTAGACAAAATTGAAGAAAATGTTATTCTCTCCTAAGCTCATATCATATTTCCCAAATTTGGATGAAGAGGAGGTTTATGAGGATTCTTTTGTCGATGAGCATATATTCCTTATATCAACTGTGGACCCTTGGTATAGATATAGTATCATGTATTTGCAAACATTGAAGGTCCCTACTCACCTCTCACGGGATGAGCAGTGACGACTACGTCATGTAGGGAAGAAATAACTCATAGTGGATGATACTTTGTACCACCGTGAGGTGGATTTCATTTTACGTCGTTGTGTAACACATGATGAGGCTGAGGTCATGCTTAATGATTGCCATGGAGGGGTGTGTGGTGGTCATTTATCTAGGATTTCTACAGCCCAAAAAAACTTAAGAGTAGGTTATTTTTGGCCTTCCATCTTTAAATATTGTGTTAATGCGGTCAAGAAATGCCACCCTTGCCAGGTGTTTGCACATAATATGTGCTCGCGTCCTTCCTCTTTGCATACTATTGTCATCGTTGTTCTCTTCACCAAGTGGGGGATATATTTTATGGATTGCAACTCAGCTTCAGCTGGGGGGCACCATCATATTACTGTGTTTGTTGATTACTTCACGAAATGGGCATAGGCTATGCCCAATGTTGAATTTGACAGTGAGACAGCCACGCATTTCATATTTAACCAGATTCTCACTTGGTTTGGTATTCCGAGATATCTTGTCACTAACCATGGCATGAACGTTTAGAAAAAAATGATGGAAGAGTTGGATTCCAAGTTAGGATATAATCAAGAGCAGTACTCTTCTTATTACCCTCAAGTGAAGGGATAGGTTGAAGCAGTGAACAAGTCACTTAAGTCCATTCTCCAATGAACCATCACATAGAGCAAGAATAATTGGCATATCATGTTATATCCTACTTTGTGGGCCTATAGAACTGTGGTCAAGACTACCACGGGTTTTTCTCCCTATCATCTTGTGCATGGGGTGGAGTCAGTGTTACTGGTTGAATGTGAAATCCCTTATTTGAAGGTAGATGTGGAGCTTTTACCAAAGGCTTCTGCATTGGAAGAGCATTTGGTCCACTTAGAGTAGCACCGAGATTCCTTAGTGGCTCTTAAGGTTAACAAGTGTCGTGTTAAGGTCCAGTATGATAAGTCTGTCCGTCCTAGGAAGTCTAGTGAAGGTGACTTGGTCCTTTTGTGGGATCAAGCTAAGGAACCCTTGGGGGCAAGAAAGTTTAATCCTATGTAGCATGGTCCTTACATGGTTAAGCATGTCTTAGAGAGAGGCACCTATGAGATGGTTTATTATGAAGGGATAGCCTTGGCGGAGCCTAGAAATGGGCTCTATCTCAAAAAGTACTATGCATGATCTTTAGCCAGGGCTGATTTTTGTATATTATTGTACAGTGTTACATTGCATAGTTAGGTTTTCTTATGGTGATCGAGTTTGTTTATTAGCTTTCGTTTGTTATGGCAGATGTTGATGGAGTCTTTCATTTACATAGGATTCATTGATGGTGCCAGCCGCCACACTCAAAACTCAGCTTCGGCTACTTGGGTGATCTATACTCCTATGGGTCAAGTATTGTCTTCTGGAGGCACATGTTTATGGACTTCGTCAAACAATGTTGTTGAATATAGTGCCGTTATTGAGTTATTGCATGATGCCATTTCACATGGTGTTCATTCTCTTGAGGTATGTCTTGATTCACAGTTAGTGGTTTCACAACTTAATGGCTTGTATCATATTAGGGATCCGACATTATTATGAAGATTCTTGTGTGTTAGATTGCTAGAACAACAATTTGAGAGTATAACATACATTCATGTTCCAAGAAATTTTAATCAAGTTGTTGATTCATATGCTAAATATGTACTATATTGGCATTTGTTTCGTAGACCATAAGAATTTGACAAACACATTTTACACATGTAAATAAAATAATAATAGATCATCATAAATATTTTCCATTAAGTTCAAAAAAGGTGACATCATAATACATAAGTGTCATATACAAAATTGGGGCTTCCAAGCCACCAAAATATACTACACGGTCATACAAAAAATATACACCCAAGTCTCTAAGCCTAAGGTGGAGGAGGGTGCCAATCATGGTAGCGCACCACGGCTCTAGCTAGCCGGCGAAACAATCGAACCCATGCTCGTGGTACTCCAACCACCTGGTGCTGCATGGCCTCTGGAGAATCCTTGACTTGATTAATGGGTACTCTCTGTCTCAATCGAACAAAGTTTGTGTGAATGCTCTGGAGTGTCTGCTCCGCATCCGCGCCCATTATCTCATCACCTATTCCCCTCCGTCGATGATGAGGAAAGCCATCTGGACATTGTGGTCCTACATCTGCATATACATGACAGAGTGTCACTATGTGTCATCACACCAAAAACATGTCTTTTGATTTCATATATCAAAAAACACAAAAAAATTAAATAATTCAAAAATTAAAAGTGGGTTTGGGATTCGTTACCTATGTCTCAAAAATTTGCTCCTAGTGGTAGGGGCATATATGGATCTCTGCAGAATTCTATCCCTACATAGGGGTGGTCGTCTATGGCGACTATCTATCTCTACCACCATGGAAAGAAATATGTTGGGTAGGGGTTAGCCACCCTTCCACCTCCCAATATTCGCATGACATTAGCCTAGCGTCGCTGGGCTAGATCCTGAACTCCATCTGGAGCAATGTCTACTCTAGGGCTTAGCCCTGGCACCCGCTCAAAAAATAATGTGCTCAGTATGCTTCCAAACCTGAAGTTTCGCAACCTACCCATTTTGTAGTCACTGAGATGTTGTTTCATGTTTCTCAGCACCATAGTACTCCAGTCATATATCGTAGGCCGTAGACACTCTACTGCATAGAACATCATTGGTCGTGAATCCAGGTGGAGTGATGCCAAACCTGCGATCCTGCCTAATGTAAATAATATGGCTTTTATACCCAGAATCTGAATAGATTTTGTTGGGATTTGACTCCCAACCTTCTCTGTATTGGGAAGGTGGTACATAGCTATGTAGTCCTCTATAGTCATCCCACCTCCTGGCCCATGAGATTGGAGGTTCACCACCTCCCCTCTTTGAGACAAACCTATGATGAAATATATGGCCTCAACCTCAATGCTAAGTGACATCCCATCTATCTGAAAGGTTT
The DNA here is from genome assembly GCA_001517045.1 of Pseudotsuga menziesii. NCBI lineage: Eukaryota > Viridiplantae > Streptophyta > Pinopsida > Pinales > Pinaceae > Pseudotsuga > Pseudotsuga menziesii. The sequence goes on along the minus strand of LPNX011205971.1, from coordinate 44,048 downwards.
CAGACTCTGGATCCCAGTAACCTACCACCAACTGGAGTAGTCTTGGCTTTTCCCTCAAGCTGCCAAGACACCAAAACCTGTATAAATCGCATGCTCGTAATGCTTGTTGAGCCATGAGTTCATCCTGAATAGCTTCCTCAACATCACCATGTTCCCTCTCTCTCCACTCTAGTACCATCTTGCACAAAAAAACACAAATTTTGATCATTATTTGCCCATAAAAACCATGTTTGCAGCCCTATATGCGACTGTCTCCAAAACAACTGCGTATGTACACAATTTTCGTGGAATTTTCCCCATATGGCCAGCCCTGTACACGGAAAAATGCTCGATATCCGCGTGGGCTGAAACACCCAATTTGGGATGTCCTAAGAAATTAATTTGACCATGAAAATTTAAAATTTTTACATGAAAATGAAAGAGAGGGGTAAGGGAATTTACCTGGATCAAACGTGGAGGGATTCCATTGGACGATGCTCACAAAATTTGCTTCTAAATTTCTAGACTCAAATGGACTATGGTGGGTAAAAATTCAAAATTGTATGAAAATTTTTAATTTTTCACTATTTTATAGAAAAATTTTGAAAATTTTACCCACTCTCTATAGTTTTTTTACCATTTTTTACCGTTGTGGACCATTTGAACTAATTTGATGTTGTAGGAGCCCATTTTGGGTGCGGTTTGACCATGTTTTTGACATGTTTGTTCCTATTTCATGTATTATGTATAAACTAGCATATAGGTTAGGATTTCACATCCGCTTGCATTTTTCATAGCCTTATGACCGTTTCATATTAACCCTAGGTACGAACCCATTCCATCTTGTCACAGAACCTTCTTGCTACTCTTAGAAGTGACAATATATGAATGGTAGATCTTTCCCATACATGGGTACCCTAGTTAGATCATGTATTGCATTTGGTCCCCATGTCGAAATTTCTCCTTTAGGGTGCGGGAGTCCTTTGTATAGTACCGCCATGACTTTGAGCAAGAGCTTTACACTCCTCTTGAACTTTGTGTTGTCCATTCCCCTGGGACTCCCTTGTATATGTCAAGTTGTAATTACATTATCATGAGTTTTTATTGCTTAATTAAGCCTTTTGTCGGCTTTCTTGACTTTGATTATTATCCATATATCCTGAGCTTGTCTCATGTCTAGCCAAGCAGAGCCTTTTTACATATCTTCTGCATCTTGATTCCCCATTTTTTATCGGGAGGGGACTTTCCCCAGAGTGTTTTTATCCTACACATGTTTCCTTGCATTGAGCATAGGTATGTTCCATTGCTTGGAACTAGTTTGCTTGTCCCTTGACACTCGATCCTCCTAGATTTGTAACAATAAAGAACTTTTATTCCTTTTCAAGATTTTCAAAATATCTGAAAAAGGGTCCAAAAAAATCAAAAAACCAAAAATCCAAACAGGAAAAGATGTTATCTTTGGTAGCAACCGAGTTGTGTCTCCTTAGAACATAGCACTGTATATCACATCCATTGGTTGGGTTATTAGTTTGACTTTATGATTTATACTAGTTACTATGATTTTATCACCACCGTCTGGTTAAGCCTCTAGTATTTATGGAGCCTCTGTTGATTCCTCCTATGTCATAGAGATGTCCCAGTTTGCATATCGAGTCCATGCTACCTACCTTCAGTCACCATTTTCCTTTATGCTCTTGTTCGAAGGAAGTTGAAGCCTGATTCGTCCATTCCACAGTTTTCTTAACTTTGCATGTTGGTTGTTCCCAGTACTATTACTGGTTCGTGCACATCTTGATTCGAGCTCTTCCACACTATATAGTGTTGCTGAGTACCTCGTGTTGGTTGATGGTGGATGCCTTAATTCCCTCCTTCCAATGGATTCCATCCCATCGACTTCATATCATTTATTATGGGATAGGAGTCTAGAGTCATTTGAGTGCCTTGAGACTTACATTCATCAATGGTAGGTTCTCTCGCCATAGACAGTTTTGGGAATACATCAGTGTCCCCTGATCGATGGATTTTTCCAAGTGTTCGACCTCAACACATCTATTCACACTTTTTAGATTCCACTCTATTACCTTGATTCCCATTTTCATTATCGGTGGGTGATCTCGCATTTGTTAACGGTATATATCAATGACTGGTAATCAAACGATGGACTACTATGTTCGGCCTCAGCACCTCTATTCGCATAGTAGGACATGTACTCATAGTTGTTTGTGTAGAAGACTTTCCAGCTTGGTAGCATTCCATATATGCTACCTCCTTGATCATGCCAGTGTTCATGAGATTTCAGCTTTCGTGATTTGATTCCAGTGTATGTCAGATATCTTCAGTCATTATGGAGATATTGATCCATTATGTATCTTCAGCTTCTATGGGGATCTTGATCCATTGTATATCTTCATCATGGAGATTCTGATCTATTATATATTGCACGTGGAAATGACCACACATGTCACATGTTGTATATCATGCCTATTCATGGCCATTGTACTCTAATGTATCCAGGACTGCTATATGTATTTGCATTGACATGTAGAGATTGATTATTGTACTATACTGATGGATGGCTGGTTCTTTCACCTGGTTCTTCATTACTCCACTTCTGGGATGGATTTTATAATGTATTTCGGCCATCATGTTACCCCTATGACCTCACATATTAGGGGGAATCTGTTATAGCTGATTTTACCACACATGGTTGATCATGTATTTATGGCCTTCCATGTCCCTCTGTAGACTCTTTATACCCCATGGACTGATATTATACTTTAATGTTTCCAATTTCATCCCTAAAAACACCTGTTTATTGTTGTACACGACTTTTAATCCCATACTCGCATGTACACGTGACTTTGACCTCAAACTCGCGTACATCGGGATGTGTGTATAAATCCAAATATTTTTGGAGTTTTCCTTCATGTGTGTCCAAACCACTTGACTCTCGGCCTTCCATATGCCTCGAGATCGCTCGTATTTGACCCTCCATTACCCCTTTGGAGTGCTATATAAATAACCCCTTGGATACATTGAAGAGGAGGAATTGAAGAGCAACGAAACTATAGTCCATTATTTCCATAGCTTGCATATACTTAAGTTTGCATCCCTTTGTCCCTTTGGATCACTTTGTGTTCTTCCCAAGCTTGCATTTTCTTGTGAGATTGCTATCGAGAGATGGAGGATTGAGGTGGTGGAGGACTCGGTTTCTCTAGTTCGTAGACGTGCCAGCAGAGGCTGTCACTTGTGTAATCTCTGATTTGATTAATAGAAATATCTTTTCCTATCCAATAATGTGCATTTGAATGAATATTGAATCCATGGATATGTTTCATTGCTTATACATTGTTGATTATATATGATAGATTAGATTTAACACCATATTATATAGCATGCTTGTCTTGTTGCTGTTGTTGAGAAAATTTCTAGCGCAAGTGGGATTGGAAAAATTTCAACAAGGATCTACTTCAACTGTCCAAAATAAGGTATGATTCAAGATCCCTTACTGTTAGATGTTTGGTTTCTCTTGCATATTGGGAAGGGATTGATTTCTCACGTCTAGCTGTCTATTGTGGTACACCCCAAGCCATAGAAAGTTTCTCTTGTAAAAACAACCATGATGGAATCATGTGGTCCAAGTCATTGGAAATCCGGTAATGAAATCCATGTAAATAAATTCTCATTTCCATTCTAGAACTGGAAAAAGGCTGCAACAAACCTACTGGGTGTTGATGCTCAACCTTCACCCAATGACATTTCATGCACCTGGAAATGTATTCAGCCATGTCCTTTTTCATTCCTAGCCAAAAGTACTGCTTTCTAGTTGTAGAAAATGTCTTCTGATATCCCGGGTGACCAGAATATGGAGCTTGATGGATATCGTCCATAACAACTCTCCTAAAATCTACTACATTTGGAATGTAAATTCTGTTCTTATAAGTAATAAGTCCATCTTCTTCCAATTTATATGCCTCATATTTCTTTTCAAGGCTTTGCTGCTACAATTTTTCCTTGACCTACACATATAGTTAATCTTCAGCAACATGATTAACAATATACTACCTCAGCTCTGATTGGAAAACACTAACGGATGCCACATGCATTTCCTGCACCTTCCTGCTGAGCACATTAACTACCTTATTCTCTTTCCCCTTTATGTTCTTTATCTCAAAATCAAACTCACATAAAAAATCCAACCATCTAGCTTTCCTAGAATTCAGAGTAGGCTTATCAAACAAATACTTCAGACCATAATGGCCTGTCCTTAGCTAAAATCTTCTTCCCATCAAGTGATGCCTCCACATCTTGAGAGCATGTACTATGGCTGCAAGTTCCAGATCATGAGTAGCATATTTCTTCTCATATTCCTTCAACTTTCTGGACTCATAACATATAACGTGGTTGTCTTGCATAAGGACTCCTCTAAGCCCTTGACCTCATGCATCAGTACACACCGCAAAAACTTTCTTTAGGTCTGCAACTTTCAAGACTGGTGCACGAGTGAGAAGGTTCTTCAATTGCTGGAAGATTTCTTCACACCTCGCTGTCCATTCAAACTTTATTCCCTTCTTTTGCAAAGAAGTAATGAAATGTGCAACCTTGGAGAATCCTTCAATGAATCTCCTGTAGTATCCTATAAGTCCCATAAAATATGTTACATCTATCACGTTTCTTGGAGTAGGCCAATTTATTATGGCTTCAATCTTGTTAGGGTCCATAGATATACCCTCTTCTGATATAATGTGACCCAAGTACCGAATTCTATATTTATAGAAGTCACACTTGCTCAACTTTTCATACAACTGATGCTCCCTGAGCAATTGTAATGTCAATCTCAAATGCTCTTCATGTTGTTCCTCATTCTTAGAATAAACAAAAATTTCATCGAGGAAAACAAGAACAAACTTGTCCAAATACCTGTTGAAGACATTGTTCATAAGGCACATAAATGTAGCTGGTGTGTTTGTGAGACCAAATGGTACCACTACAAACTCATAATGCCCATACCTTGACCTGAAGGCTGTCTTATGAATGTCTTCATCCTTGATTCTCACCTGATGGTAACCTGACCTCAAGTCAATTTTGGGAAACACCCTTTCTCCTCTCATTTGATCAAATAGGTCATCAATTCTAGGAAAAGGATGTTTATTATTCACTGTAACCTTGTCCAGTTGTCTATAATCAATACACAATATGAGTGTACCATCTTTCTTCCTTACAAATAGAACCAGTTCTCCCCAAGGAGACACACTCGGCCTGATATACTTTTTCTCCAACAACTCTTGCAATTGCATATTCAACTCTAAATATTTTTGGCGTACTCATTCTGTAGGGTTTCTTGGACACTGGTGCTGCTCTTGGCATGAGTTCAATCGTGAAATCAATGTCCCTTATTAGAGGAAGCCCTAGAATCTCATCAGGAAAAAAAACCATGAATTCCTACAATACCTGAAAGTCCTCCAACCTAGGAGTTTCATTTTCTGTTGCCTCCACAACATGAGCTGCATACAACTAGAAACCCTTCCTACAAAATTTCTTCAACTGCATTGCTGAAATCTGCCTCACTGAAATTAACTTTGGAATGCCTCTTACAACTATGGGGTTCCCTTCTTCATCCATGCATTCAAAATCCTCATGGTAACAGTCAATATTTACCCTATGATCTTCTAACCAATCCATTCCAATCAGAACATAATAGGAACCAAGGGGTATAACATTCATATCTACATAAGTAACCCATCCATTCATCACCAATGGACATTTCTCTACCACTTCACTAACCTTTCTCTTAGTTCTAGTGGATAGCTTAACTAACCACGATTTTCTATTCCTTACTTTCTTGAAAGCACAAATCCCCACTACTCTTGGAGCAATGTAACTGTGGACAGAACAAGGGTCAATCAAAATAGAAACAAATTGCTCAGCAATCTTACCTGCAAATTCAACCACAGTCAACTGGTGGTCTTGCTGGTGATCCTCCAGCGCTGCATATATCCTAGGGACGACCCTCGCTACTTGACCCACTGTTTCTTCCTATTGAAGGTTTTTACCTGGCCTTGCACTCTCATTCTCGAGTGGACAATTACTATGCGTGTGGGGTCCTCCACATCTCCAACATTGGAGTGGTTCTCTTATCTGATGTGGATCTCTTGGATTTTCTCCCACCACTCTGGTTGGCTAATTCTCTGCTTGGGATGGTTTCCTCTGCTAATTCCTAAAGTTAGAAGGTTTGAAAGCTTTCTTCCTTTGGTCAGACTTCTCATTCTTTCTGTCCTTCCATGTCTTATGATAGTCATGTTTTCCTCTGCTTTGCTCCTAGAAATACTTAGCTTTCCTTATTGCTTCTTCCATATTTCTAGGTTCATAAAACTTAATTCCGTATTTGTAAGACTAAGGAAATCCACTCAGGAAACGTTGGATTTTCACCTTCTCACACTTGATATACCTGGCATATCTCAACGGCTCCATGGTTTGTTGTCCCAATCTCAGCTCATGAAATTCTTTGATCTTGTCATGATAGTACCCGTCAAAGAGGAATTTCTACTTGAAATAATTCTGGAATTGTTTCCACACAATTTTCCTTTCATTAATCTTCTTCACTTGCCTAAAGTGTTCCCACCATATGGATGCTCTTCCAGTGAAATTGAAGATGGATACTCTAGCTTTCATATTTTTTGAATAATCCTGAATATGGAAATATTTTCTCATCCCAAGAAGCCAAGAATCAGCTTCTTGACCATTCTTTATCTTGCCATTGAATATAGTTTTCTCGCCTTCTTAAAATCATCACGTGAATGGTTCCGATAATGCCTCTTCCTCTCATTCTTGTGAGAAGAGGAACTTGAATCGTTAGTGGATCCTTGAGAGTCAGATGACTCACTAGGATATTTATTTCTCTTTCTAGCAGTGCTCTTACTTCCTTCTGGCCTTAGTGTCTGGTCCCTAGAGTTCATATTCCTGTTAATATTTGTCAGAATTTGCAACATGGCTTCATTCAGCTGATTCTGCTCCCCCTGAGCCTTAACCAACCTTTCATTATCTGCCCTATAGCTCTGCATCTCCACCCTGAGGCTTCTCATGGTGGCTGCAAAATCTAGGGGAGTATCTTGAAACCTCCTCCCATTAGACTCTATCTCATCATTTCCAACTTGAACATTTTCCACCATAGCATCCTCCTCGTGCTCATAGGGATCCTGTGCATCATTCATGCCATAGGTTTTGATGGCTAAGCCAACAACCCACTTTTCCAATATGCACTATGACTCTGCAAAATGTGTTATCAAACACCATTTGTTAGATACATAGTAATTCAAAATTAAAACCATTTACTTATTGTCACATGTCCTATCCAGGCCCAATGTTGTAACCAACAGCTCTACTAACTGTTCAACCCAATCCTTCCAGGCCTGACACTACAACCCACAACGCTGATACCATGTTGTAGTCCTGGAAAAATTCTGTAGATACCACTTTGTAGCGTACTACAATGCTGGTATATGAAGATATTATTATCCCTTACACTATCCATAATGGTCCATCCAGGCCCAATGTTGCAACCAGCAGCTTTGATACCACTCTGTGGCGTACCCATGTCCCATTATCATACAGAATTAAAAAATTTCATTGAGAACCTTTACTATTCATTGAAACATAGGGCATGGCCGCAAACCACTTCTCGACATTTCCAACACTAGAACACCCCCTCCCATCTTCCATTGATCAGTTCGACGATCTGCAAGGAAAGATCTAAGAGGAGATCAGACAGTGGAGAGAAATAGCGACCGAAATCAACGATCACAAACAGTCCTGCATATGGAATCAAATCAACGGCTAAGAATGATTCCACAAAAATTGATGACACATAAAACTTGAGTTGCGGGATCAAAAATTGTAGAAATCGCAATCCCACATTCTGCATTCTGCATTCCCACACACTACATGCAAAAATGACAGTTGCAGAAATTGAAATCTTTGAAGCCGCATCCCGCATACGCAAGTTACGAAAAGGTGCGTTGTGGAACGACAACTGCGGAAATTCGTAATTCACAAAAAAGACATCTATGCATCCCACATCCCACAAGTTGCGGAAAGGTAATTGTGGAAAGTAATTTGCAGAGGTCCAAATCTTCCAAGGATGTAATCCGCATCCCAGAACCCACCTGTGGAATATACAATTGCGGAAGAAGGATTCTGCTCGAAAATTTGACCTTCTAATCGAAGTCTTTGAATGGACTTGGCCATCCAGGCCAACAACAATTCAACATTCTAACCCTGCAACTTATTTTAATAATGCATTGAAGGAAACATACATAAATTCCTATAATTGTAGTTATTCAAAGGAGAATTCCTCAATTCAACACATCCAACATGTTCATCATATTCCATCAAGCAATTACAATGTGAGAAATACAATTGCAGAGATTAACATAAACAAGAACACTTATCTTGAGAATAACTTGTCCCGCAACTAGCTATGTCACTGAAACCCATGCAACCATAGGCTGGTGTGCTCATCAATCTCTCAGTAACACTACCACCCCCGAGTTGGGCATGATTTCCTCAAGGAATAAGGGAACACTAGATGACTCATACATAGCCAAGGGTGCAACAAAACTCAGACAAGCCAACACAGTTGGGTTTATCAGGCTACAAGGGAAAATAAACCAACAAATGGGTTTCACAAGCCACTCAGCTAAGCAATCTCACAATTGGGTTTCACAGACTGCTCATAGTCAAGCCAACATTCACCTTAAGGACCAGTCAAGCCAACATATGGGTTTATTAGACTATACCTAGTAAATCCATCTCATTGCTGGGTTTATCAAGCTACCTAGCCAAGCTAGCATTCACATTTGGGTTTATCAAACTATCTAGCCAAAGGTTACTCACAAGGTCAAATGCAACAAGAAAAAGACAAGCCAACATATGGATTTATCAAGCTACCAGCCAAGCCATCTTTCCGTTGGGTTTATTGGGATTCTAAGGAAATGGGAAGGAATAACTGCTAAGATAGTGAGCTCATCTATAGAGCTAAGAACACCTTCACAAGACCTATATGGTCTGGCTTCCCCACTACCTACACACCCAACACAAGGAAGTGTTCCCTTCTCTGATCCACAGTCCCTCGGGATACAGCTTCCCTTCTAGTGCTCTTCGGGATGTGCATAGCAGGCTCACCAGACACTCTTATCTTATTGTGAGGTTCCGCACTAGGTTTATCAAGAACATTCTATGTCTCTCCCATTCTGAAGTCTTGTACATAGTTTAGACCCGAACCAAGGTGCACAACACGACAACCACATGGAGACTCAGCAACATTGGATTTACTATGGAACACGAGTATCATGGCCTCATACACTCTATAGTTCAAGATAACGCTGCAACACATTAATCATAGTCTCACGAAGGGAAAACACTTGCAGAATGCAAAGGATACACATAGGAAGAACTCAGCTACCGAAGAGCTTCCCCGGTGAATGGATAATAATGATGATGGATGAGTAAGACGTCCCGCAACTCCCAAAATTTGAATCCAAAGTCAAGAAGTAATGCATGAGCCAAACTGGCATACGGTTTTGGGTGTTCTTATTTCCCATGAAGTCAAAACACGACATTCAAAACTGGGTGCTTTTCCCGATTCGAATTTTCCCATACTCTTCCCCTTCCTTGCAATAACTACCTCAACCACATTCTGGCATAAATAAATGGTTGGGAAGAAAGAAAAGAAAAAGGGTAGTTGACAGTTTTAATGGGATTTCCCCATGACACATGGCTTTTTCCAAACTAGTTCAAGGTTAACATTCCCTCCCCCTTATCCTTAGGAAAATCATGCCCCCATCTCATTTTTCATTGCATTGACATAGTTGGTTGTGGATTTTTCACTAATTTGCATATTTACATGATGTTTACAAATGTGCTTTCCTTACCACATAAACCATAGGCATAAACCATGATCACTTATATACCAAACATTGATCAATGACAGGGCCTTGGCCTTGAGCTCCTTGTCATGATTCCATATAATATTTACATCATATACATTAATTCAAACAGGGTCAAAACTGGGGTGTTACATCACTGGTCTTCCGCCTTCAACCTTGAAGAAAAGGTTGGAGTTGGCTTTACTCTTAGTAAATCCTAGAGCCATCGGTAATCTGTCCATCCTATCAGATCATGTCGAACCTCGGGATATTCTGCAGTCACTCCCTCTGAAGCAAAGCATCATTCTCCCTTTACCTTTCGTACTCTATGTATTGAAAAATTTTGTACTAGAGTGACAAGTAGCTTCCTCTGCAACTAATATTCTATCTAGCCATCTAGGGTCACTGGATACCAATATCCTCTATCTTGAACCTTTTCAAAAGTTCTTCTTGCACCGAGCAGTGAGCTTGTAATCCTCTATAATATTTCATCTTCAACCTTGTAGCAAAGGTTAAGATATTCATTACTCTAGGTGATCTCCAAGATCCTCATTTATGTGTTATCCCATGGGTTCCTTTTGAGCTTGTACAAGGCCTTCTTTAATTTGCACACATGAGTCTACCTGTCATGTGTCTTAACTTTCAATGGCTGCAAATTTCTCTCGAGAGTCTATGCCTTATTTACGTCAGAAGCCTCATGCTACGAATATTGCCTTGTATCCCATTATGTTTCCATCTACTACATGCTGGATCTTGTAGATCCATATGGAATATAATACAAACTTCCTTTCGGGTCTCTATACCACATCCTAGACATCATTCTTCTTGAACTGGTACACTCCTTCCATTTCTTCTTGGCTATTTCTTCATAGCTTGAAGGTTCTTGTATCAATGATGTCACTCAACAGTGTCACGTAACTGCATTGTGTATGAGACCTATTTCTTTCTTTGAAAGTATCTTCATATTATTCTTCATGTTGGATTATTTCTCAAACTGTCATCACTTGTTCTTCGGAACAAGTCTCATCCTTCTTTTCTTGTAGACGATTTTATGTGATCTTTCCTACAAGTCAAATGCACCAGTTGTATGGTTAGAAACATTTCACAAGGCATATTCATAATGGCAAATTCTTTATGCATAAGTATATAATCATGCAACCAATACAACATTCATCCATATCTTATGGAAACTTTCTAGATTCCTTCCATCTCTACCATGACATCATTGAGATTGTGCACTAATCCAATATGTCAGCAAAGAGGTTTCATTCTAGATAAGTAGCAATGGAGATTTGTATAGTGCCATGGGATACTTACCCATCACATGCATATTATTAGTATACTGTCATTAATGCAAACATTCTATCATGCATAGCACATCAACTGAATATAAACAAATGCATAACCAAATAATATCATGAAATGACAATTGAATACCTATCTTTATTCGTTTCATGGGTAGACTCCTTCTTGAGCCTTCTGCTTCATCATTTTCTTCATTCATGACATCATCATTTCTTATCCAAATTCTAAGATGGACAAGAGTTTCTTCAAGAATTGATTCCTTCATATTCCTCATCGCTTGAGGGATCTTCTTTGAATCATGAGAGTTATATCTTCATTTGCCCCCATCTTCTTTTCTCTTATTATGAGTCGAGCTTCTTCTTGTGTGTGCTCTTCCTAGAGTCTGCTAAAGGTAATCACCTCCTTTTGTCACACATTCCTTGAATGAATGAATCCCATGATCCTAGGAGGCCATTCAAGGTGGTTATAATGATATATTATTCTTCTTCGATTACTTCGTCATAGCATTGAACGCTTCCTTTTGGTTTCTTCAAAGATGACACATGAGGGATGAGATGATCTTTAATATAATATGCAATGATTCTCTTGGCTCTATCCTTAGCTGGATCTCCCTCTGGCTCCTAGACCTTTCTTACTGAAATAATGATCCAAGTCAATTTCTTCAAGGATCATAGAGGTTTTATACTTCCATACTTGGGATTTGTCAGTTTCACCAAGCTTGTCATCAAGATGGTGTGATAGACCATTTTGAAATGAGAACCTCAAATGTAAATTAGAAAAGATTAGATCATAATGATTTGAGGTGTCCGTCCTGGTTTTGGATTTGTATGATCTAGGGTTTGTTAAAAAAACCCAAATTTTCAAAAATTGGAATCTTTCACATCTTATTGGATATAAATCTGCGCCTCCTCAAGGTGCTCTGAACAACATACTCATTTTCCCAAAACTGTGATCATAACTGCAAAATATCTGATGCCCTAGTTTTCTTCAATTTCTTCTGTAGAATTTCATGATATTGTTTCTATAATATATCCGAAAGTGCTTCTCCTCTATGTCTGAAACTTTGCACTTTGATAGCCACAGCTGTCCTATCTCCAAAACTGCAAGTTTGAGCAGAATTGGTTTCACCAATTGGGAGTTATGAGAGTTTTCCCAATGTGGCTTATTTCAGGACAGTTCAACATAGAGAACTTGTACAGACTACCACATGTCACTGTTTCAACTTCAGGGTTTTAAACTTTTACCACATAAATTATAGTTCATGCCCTATTGGGAATATCTTGAGAAATTTCATTTGGACCTTCGTAGCCAGAGATATAACAATTTTTCATAAGTGTCTTGTTTAGGGATGAATCTAGGGAGAGGCTCGAACCTTAATTTGGAGGAATCATGTATCCCAGAATATAGCAAATCCGAGGATAATACTTTTACACATGTTACATCAAGAATTTATATTTGGTGTGTAAAAGTTTCGGCTCTTGATCCTTCTCCAATATTGAGATATAGAGAATGCACCAAAATGACTATTTTTAATCTTTTAGTGTTTTCTGGTCCAGGGTCAAATTAGGATTTGACTTTCCTAGAGTTTTACCCAACCAAAAATTTCTATATTGGTCTCTAAATTTTGATTTTGAGGAGGAGATAAATCCTATGCTGGGCTCACTAAAAAATTCCTCTTCTATGAAAATTCATAAGTTCCCGCAATAGTGGCAGATAAAAAACTCAAAATGCCTGGAATCAAATTCTGCTTCGCCAAAAATATGCACCCTTCAATGGAGAGTTATCCTAGATTCCTTTTTCTCATGATCTATGGAGAGAGACCCAAAAAGTAGGAAGCCCTAGATTCTGTAGCTGCACAGTTACTTCTTCCCAGGTTAGCTTTGATACCATGTTAGATTTTTATCATTTAATCAATATGATCTAGGATCTTATTTGAGAGAATAACATGCACACCAATAATCACAAGAGACAAGAGACACAAAGAGTTTTCCTCGAGGAAACCATAAAGGAGAAAACCCCACAACTTCCTTAGAGATAGAATGAGCACCAATGGTAAAATTAAAACAAAAAAACACAAAGAGGATCTCCAACTGTTGTTTTCTCTCTCACTTGTGTGAGCTCCTCTTCTCTCACTCATGCACTACAATTGAGTGAGTGTGTGTTTCAAATAGAGAGTCTCACTTTCTATTTATACTAGTTTTCCACTTGACAATTACTTACCAAGGCCGACCTCACTATGAGACTCTAATAACCCTAGTACCCCTCAACTGTTGGGACTATTGCCCCAACTTACAATGGAGGGTTAACCTCTATGACTTTACATGACTTTATTATATTAATGATTCTCCTGATTGGAACATCAGGGTACACTGAAATACAAAATAAGATATACAAGTGAATACATTCCGAAGTTACAAATACATCAACATGTGTTTCTGTCTAGTGGTGCTGAAAATGCTATCTATGAGCCTTCTTGTTTTGTGAATCTGCACCATTAGTTGTGTAGACTAACATGAGAACAATCTGAACCATGTCTTGAATCCTTGACCTGATGAAACCAGTCAAATAAAGGTTTACTTGGCATTATGATAGTTTTCTCAAAGTTCAATGACACAGAAGGATAGGGCCTTGCTGAAAAGAGATTTCTTAAATATAGGATCCTAACTTGAATCCCATTAATGGCATGATAGCTTCTGCAGAAGCTTTCTTGTCCTTTTTGCCAAAATATTTATTTATGTAGTAAATTTCCAATGTAAGTGGATGAGTGTCTTTTTATGATAAATAATCTAATAAACTATGTTACATTAATAAATTGAATACGTATTTATGGCTTTGCACTGGATTTATTTGTGTGAGTTAAGTAACTTTAAGTTGTGATTTTTCTCCTTGAAGAAAAGTACTTGTTGACCTACATTAAGAAATATAAGATTTTGTTTTATTTTATTTTACTAGTAAGTATTTCAGATACTTATTTGAAGATGATATTAACAATGAGTGTGAAGCAACGCACATAATGAATACATGAAATAAATCGTGTTGTTCTAAACTATGTTGCATTGGATTTGGGGACAGGGGAACGGTGGGGATGAGTCGCTAGGACAGTTAGAGCACACCCCCAATTTTTCAGGGGAAGGTTGGGGACGGCACATACACACACACACACACACACACACACACTGAACGGTGGGGACGAGGCCCTGGGATGGTTAGATCACACCCCCAATTTTTCAGGGGATGATAGGTTGGGGACGACACACACACACACAATATTACAAAGTTATAATTCATCATAAATAGTTGTAGATGCTTGTAAGAACAATAGTCTTCACTATATAGTATTATGCACATCTATTTCCATAACTTTGATATGTTTTTCATTTGGTATATAGTACAAAGGAAGTGCAATGAATTCCACAAAGGAAAATCACATGTGGCTTTCTACCACAAATTGTTTGGTAGATTGACATTCTTGAGCATTCAGTGTGTTGTCCCCATTGTCCAATTTTTCTTTTCAGTGACTCCATTTTGTTGTGGATTGTAAGAGATAGTATATTATCTCATGAAACCATTCCATGTATAAATTTTTAAGAAAGCATTGCACTCGAACAACTCACTACTAGTAGTTCTTAGCATTTTCAACCTCGTTACATGGTGATAGTGGAAATTTTGACAAGGTAATAAGCCCAATCTATTCAAAAATAAGTTAAAAATTTAGGTGCAATTTTACTTGGGAACATTACACATATCTACATTCTTGTATAGATCTAGACAACAATAATCAGAATTTTTGTGAGAATATGAACAGAAGACACAAGGCATATAGTTATTTAGATGTTATATTATTGTCATAGATCAGTTTAATGCAATAGTATGGGTTTTATTCACCCTAGGACATTGCTTAAGAAATGATATGTATATCAAGACAACTATTTTGAGGAGGCTCTCAAAATGCGTAATCTTCTTGAATAATTTCATAGTGATCATGAGCTTCACCATCCAACAATTCTTGGTGTTCGTGAGCATGTATTCACTGGAAGGTATACTTAAATTTTAGCATCTTTGATTTCAATATTCCCATATCCGTAACGTATTTTTTTTCTTTGTTTGCTTGGAACAAAGGAATTGAAATTTTATGATCAACTAAATTTCCCAATCATCTTTGTTTGCAATGTTCCAAACTAATCACTCATACTGTGTCCAACACTACAAAAAATCTCTCATACTGTTGGCATCATGGAAGCTAGTATTTAAATTTTTTATGTGGCTTGAAGGTGATTATTTCTTCAGTAATAAATATGATCTTATAAGAACTATTAAACGTAAGGTTTGCTGAGATTCCACAGTAAAAATTCATGGCATCCAGTGGAGAATCTGCGGTGAGAGAGTTTGATGTCGACGTTTCGATCCAAGCGCGGCTCATCTTTAGGACATAGCAATGCCTGGGGAGATTGTTCACTTTCATTGGTGCATTAATACAGAAACAACCCACTTGAGTGGTGCTGACTAGGTTTGGTTTGGCTTGTTAATTAGGGTTTAATTATTTATTTAAACCCTAATAATAATAATAATACTAATAATAATAATAAAATTAAAATTAAATTAAAATAATAAATAAATAATTAAACCCTAATTAACAAGCCAAACCAAACCTAGTCGGCACCTCTCAAGTGGGTTGTTTCTGTATTAATGCGCCAATGAAAGTGAACAATCTCCCCAAGCATCGTTATGTCCTAAAGATGAGCCACGCTTGGCTTGAAACATCGACATCAAACTCTCTCACCGCAGATTCTGCACTAGATGCCATGACTATTAAACATTTTAGTCACTTACTGAGCATTCTTTTTTCAGGTGCAATTTTGGGTTCTTGAAGCAAGAAATTATGGGGTTTCACAATCTCATAAAAGGGCATTTATCTAGGAAGCTTCACCTAAGGAATTCCTTCCATAAAGGCCAGACCCTATGCATGTTCTTTTCTAGTTCACGACCAAAAATATCCTTTCCTGGAGGTTTATAATATGTTGTAGTGAGAGATGTTGCATTGGATGCACCTTTTCGTCCTATAACGGTGAGAGATACAATTGGTGACTTGCCACCTATTGGTAATGGCGCATATCAGTTGGAAACAACAGTAAGCATCTATGGAATCCAATACTCCTAAATAGTAGTTTGATAAGTTTATAGTGGTTAATATTATCCAATTCAACTATGATTGGAATTGTAGTAAGAAATAATATTTGTATTTCAGTGCTTTAACAAAATTTTACCTATGGGACTGCCATTTCTGGTGTTCAGATTAAAAATGTAATAAACATATAATTTTGTCATACACTATTGTTGATTATGAGGATGCAACATATTTTAGTTTTTTTCATTTTCTCTATCAATCCCTCTTTCATATTTATTCTATTTCTTTCGAAATTTCAATACATGCCATTAATGAACATAAGAGATTTTATCATACAAATTATTTCATCAGGCCAAGGATTGTTAAATTTAATATAGTCTATGGTTATATCATTTATCCATTAGGTGTTATTTTAGACAATATAGTGTTGTACGACATGTAGTGTATCAATTTGACCTTAACTTAATCTTAACCCAATTCTTTTTTTCCTTGGTTAAAAAAATCGTATATTATATTCATATGAAAAGAAGTGTAGACTGTTGATGCCATAGCCATTGCAAAATTGAATAGCAAAAAACTTCACAAGAAGGTGCTAGAAAAGTTGGACTAGTCGTACTGACTGAATATCAGAAATTTTAAGGGATTATTCCTCACACATAAAACAATGCATAGCAGTCCTTTATGGTACATTATAGTTGTGTCCAAAATTGCATCATACATCTTCAAAGGAGTTGTCATTGAAACAAATCTGTAAAGAGATCATCCGAGCCTTCTAAAAACATAAGCCCCATCCACAGCAGCAACGTGAACCTGTATAGAATTGAAAGAAAAAAGATGCCCTGAGCTAGAAATATGCCCCTCAAGCAAAGACAAAAAAGGTGGATACCAATACCATAACCCTATCTTTAGATTCCTTCTATATGCATGAATCAACTGCCAACTGGAGTCTCTTCTTGAAAGAGTAACAACTTCATATTTTTGATCTCTATAGACACGAGCAAACGAAATTTGATTAAAACTTGAAAAATAGATTTTGAACTCATCAAGTATAGGACTCGGGACCAGATTATCCATTTTGAATACTTGTTTTACTTTTAACTAACTGATGACCAATATTGAATCCCCCCAAAAATAGAGATATGTAATTCCCCTATTTGCAACAATTTTTTATAGAATTTTTATAGCCAACTGTTCAACAAATGAAATTTGATAAGAAAACTGAAAACTAGTTTTTGACATCATCAATTGACAATTATAGGACTCAGGACCAGATTATCCATTTTGAAGACTTGTTGCACTAAGAGTAGCGAGATGCTCTACATCCTAGTATGTAGGAGATGTTGTCACGTACATAATGTAACACTACATTACCAAAAAATAAAAGGTAACTAAAAAAATTCATGTCGGCTCATAAAATAAAAAAAATTGGAACCAGATGCAAAAAATCCATGTCCGCTTGTAAAATAAAAAAAATTAAAACCAACATAGATCCATATTAAACCCGGATTTACCAAACACCAAAGGGATAAAAATTATTGAGGTGTAAATTTTCTGAACATGTAAAACAATTACACCTCAAGAAATTGGATCCCTCTGGTGCTTGATAGATCCGGGTTTAAGATGGATCTATGATATTTTTAACCAACTGATACCAATAGTGAATTCCCCCCCAAAATGGAGATCTGTAACTCCTATAGATGCAACAATTTTTTAAAGAGTTTTGATAGCCAATAGTTCAACAAAATTATTGAACCTTCCCCTCCCTGTTTTGCTTTAAAGATGATATAATGGATGTCATTGAAGTGTAAAAAACCACAGCATGGTGGGGTGCCTTGTCTAGCTCCATCAAATAAATCCCAAATACCCGATGTGTCTATAAAATCATGTGATGATATGTTTTGAGAAGTCTTGTAAATAGGTTTTAAATGAGAAAATAGATATGGCTTGTGTTGCACACTGCAAAGGAATTGTGAATCTAACCTCAGATATAAAAACATTCTTGGAGAGCCAAATGCCCTAGGCTATAGTTATAGGCATGGATTTGAAGTCCTTCAGAGCAAGAATTCCAGTTTGTGAAGCATTCCTTTACAGAAACCCTTTGGCAGCCATATTTTACACCTGTCTGATGGTCCATCTCAAACCACACTAAACAGGCATAAGGACATGAGATTAGGAGGTGATAAACACTTGTTATATTTTCATTCAAATATAGCAATTGCAGCATATTATATGGAATATAATATGCTTCACTTGTTATATTTTCATTCAAATTTTGTTCTTTTGTTATATGGAATACAACCAAGCCAGGGTTAGATGGAAGCAAATAAAGAGCAACTTCAACTTCCAGGAGCTCCTCATTTTGAACCTACCCTTGATATCAAACAACCTAATCCAATTCAAGATGTAAAAGCTCTGAAGACAATTATGATTTCCAGTAATGGTAAGAAAGATCAAGTAATGACCTGACCATCAAATTCTGTGGGCTCAATGAACCACTCAAATTCTCTTCCAAGAAAGAGTAAATAGAGCTCTGTCAAGAGCAAGAGATTAAATGATGTAGGTCAACAATCTCTAGAAAATTTTCAAGCAGGCACAATCATATTACACCAAGCAATGAAGGGGAATTATGTTGTAGTGGGAATACACAAGTCCAAACAACAAGAAAAATGGAAGCCAAAACCAAATGCTTCTGATATAAATGTATGTCTCTGCAAATCCTTTCTTTTGATTTGGTTTCACTTAGTGATTCTTTTTATGTTCTTTTCTATTTGTCTATAATATATTGCACTTGTTATATTTTCATTCAAACTTTTGTTCTTTTGTGTGTCCTACATTTCCCTAAAGAGCATAAATCATTGTGCTTAATTCTTAGAAAAAATTCACAATGATGTCTTCCTCCTTTGTGTTAGAGCGTGATACAGTGCAATGAAAGTGCAAGAATGAAAGTGATCCAGAGGTACATAAGCCTCTTAAGAATTTCAAGGCTAGAGTAGCAGTTAATGGCTCTAATGGTGAATTGTCAACAGTTCCCAGAGAATCAAGCAAATATGATAACGCGCATGGACCACCGATGCGTGGTGTGAGACATATTGCATCTAATGGAGTTACAGGAAGGGACCCTGATGGAGAAGTTGCTGCAAGTCCTATTAGAAGAGACCATGGGAAAGCTACATGAATTTCTGTACTAAAAGAGGCCAAGGATCTCAAACACTATACAGACAGATTGAAGGTTTGCTTGATGTTAATTATCCTTATGGATCCATCTATAAATAGACTAAAATTATTCTCCCGATTTGATGCAATTCAATGTTTAAAATGCTAACTTCCTTAGAAGTCTAGCATAGTTGTAATAGATGTTGCATAATATGGGAGGTAGCGACCTTGAAATCATTGGTCGTTACTTTCAAGCAGATTTAAAATTTCTTCATGGTGCTTCATTATTGGAGCCTTGCAATTCTGACAATGGAAAGCATGGAGAAGCAACTCAGGCTATGAAGGTGTATACAGATACTTCCAGGATCTGTGAGTAAGTCTCATAAGCTCTTAGAGTTTGATTTGAAAGTTTTATCCATTTTTATCATTAGTCAATCTGGAAGTGAGCACACTGTATTAGCTTTACTTTTGGAAACTTCTCAGGAAATTTTGAAATATAGTCATGCCGATTCAAATATTGATAGGTTAGCTTCTCTATTACCTTTACAGGTTTTGTGCCTTAACATATGAGAGAAACAAAGAAATGGCAGCTTCTTCCCTGGCATATAAATGCAAGAGGGTAGCGTACATGAGGGTTGTGATGTCTAAAAATTCATGTTTAGACATCAGTGTTCGAGTTTGAGAGAAGAAGAAACAGGCCTGAGAGATATGATAGAAATGTTGTTCAAATAATTTGAATTGCATCAAGAATATTAAGGAAGTTCATGTTAGAAGGGAGGCTAAATTATAGGAGAACAGGTTTGTCTCATTGTCTTCAACTTTCCTTGTAAAAGAGTCAAGGGATAATAACTGAAAATTAACTAATTGGTTATCTTCTAATTGTTGTTGCTTATAGCACCTGTGTGGCTAAATACAGTAGAACCACCATACAACATTTGTCTGTTCTCAAATCTTACCTTCGTCATGGTGATTTTTTTTTTGTCTTTATTACTTTGTTTGTGGTGCACTTTTGGAGTGCCCTTGGTTCTGATAATTATTTGTATTAGTCTAGTTGTGGCTATATCTAAGGCAGGTTGACCAGAGATAAACTTACAAACATGATTGAATGTTTCACATTGATTTTCATATAAAATGTGTCAACTATAATGTTGGGTATGCTTTTATTATTTCATTCAACTCTTTTTGAAATATGTGTTGAATTTCTTTTGCTTGCTTATTTTGGTAGCCTTCAGACTTCTATAAAAATATGTTTCATTTTCTAGAATTTGTTGATATGGTAGCTTATGCTTTGCAACACTCAGTCTGAAATATTTTTCTTTCATTGATTTTTATATTGTCACTGATATATACGGTTTTATGAATCGCAAGGTTTGCTTACCTTATTTGACTTTTACTTTTCTTGATTTCATATAATGATATTTTTCTCATATATTCATGCACGCCAAGAGATATTTCGTAAATTGATTGACTTAATTGGTATCACATCCATCACATAGGTATACCGTTCTCTCTGGTAACATGAATGGATATGCCAGATAGGGAAAATTGTACATAGCTCTCAGGAATTAGTTTATCATAAATACTAGAACTGGTAAGTTGTAATAGTAATAATTATGTAGTTTGTAGATTGCTATCTATCATAAATTTGTTTGAATATGATCATTGTCAAGCAATAACAACTTCTTGAAGGGTGCTAACTCAATGGTAGAGCGCATTCCTAATTATAGGCAAGAGGTTGGTGCTTCGATTCCTCCGTGCCCTATCATAAATTTGGGACTACAAAAACGACTAAATTTTCATGTATACGACTATTAGTAGTTAATTTCCCGTATATTAGTGGTATTTAGATTAGTCATTAATATGTTATCATCTAGTCGCTTATTTAGTCGTATATTTGGTCATTAATTGTTGCAATCATTGACTAAATCAATGACTAAATACGTGACTAAATCAATGACTAAATACGTGACTAAATCAATGATTAAATCATTGACTATCAATGACTAAATCAATGATTAGTATGTCAAGCTATTAATGACTAAGTGAAATATGACTAACTATAAGATGGTGGAAATTATATACTATTAGTCACCGAGTCAAAAATAGTCATTTATAGGTTGATTTTAGTCATTTTTTTAGTCATTAATTTCTCATTTTGTACTAGTGCAAAGGCATGTAGACTCAAGCATATGGAAATGCATAAAAAATTTAATATAGTTTCCTTACTCTCCAAGTTTCCTCCTCCTCAATGGTTCATAATGGATCAATATATAGCCCTCAAATGGGAAATTGAGGGTCAAATTAGAGTGTTTCTAAGCATATGGAATGCCAAGGATCAAACTATTTGTTACTTGATGAGGGAAACTTCAAATATATTTTTTTGAGCATAAAACGCTCTGTACGCAGGATGTAATGGTGCAAGCTACATATATGCAAGATGCATAGTTGTTGACCCACTTGTATCTTCAAAAATATCTTTTCAAGGGTTAAAATGAAGCATCAAATCTATACTAGCTAAGGGGGTATAGTGAGTTTGTATAGGAACATGGGAATTCCATCAAGGCATAATCCATAAGGTGTGGAAAATCACGCTATAACACATCATTCTTAGTAACTTGTCTATGTTATGTGTGTGTTTGTTGTTCTTTCGTTATGCGCGTTGATCTACAACCAAACACCCATATTTTGTTTGAGTCAAAGATCCCCTATAAAAATCATTAGAATCCGAACTATAGATCTCATATCGCAAATAAATCAAAGTAATTCGTGGCAGGGTGCTTCACCCACTTCCCTTTTCCTTTTCTCCTTTGCACACATTCTCTATATTTTTCACCCCCATTGACCAATATCAAATCTTTTTTTTTTCACAAGTACCCCTAGAGATAACGCACAACCACATGTGTTGCAAGGATGGTCAAGATCGAGAAATCAATCATGTGTGATACAATCCGATCCATCGGCATACATGTCCCTCCAATTATCCTTCGAATTGTTCCTTTAGCGTGAATAGTGAAGATATTCACTTGAATCTTGCATGAATCAATCTACACCATTGACAACAATGCCCCTTTGGATAAGGTTTTTATGTATGAATGTTCATTATTGCATAAGGGAACTATGTGGATATTGGGATCTCACGATTTTCTATCATGCTTAGTCAAACTAGCCACCTTTGGGAATTTATTGAGATCTCACTCAATCATCCCGACCATGGAACTCTTTGCTACTGCCCCATACAACATAAGGAAGGAAATTCCCTTCATTGCTCCATAGTTCTCTTAGGAAATCCAACACTTACAATGTTTACCGGTGCATGTTGAAAGAATCCAATATGTTGTATGTTGTTTGGGAACTTCTTGTAGCATTAATTCATAGCTTATCAAGTATTTAGGAGTGGAAAAATTCAAGGGGTAAAGATTCTTATCTTTCCCAACCTCTATGCTCACTGACAACCATCTTTTTCTTAAATTTGCAATTTTCCTTCCCAAATCCAATTTTTTTGTTATTGCATAATTTGGTAATGATAATCGAAATGGAGATTAAAAAAATGGCATGAGAAAAATATTTGTAGTGTAAAATTGCATAAGAAAAATGGATGATATACCCCAAAGGAGATGAGAGGATGGTGAAATTAAAACCGACATAGCTTCTAACCATAAATGAAGGATTCTTACAATTATCATAGAAGTATATTCATCACATTCTTCCATAACTACAAGAGAAGGCTTTCCCCACCAACCTCACACATGCATTCAATGACTGGATTTAATAGTCAAATGAATTAATTGGTTTATTTGAGGCACATTGAAGCAATTGGATGATTCCTAAGGTTGAAATTTGACAATAAATTATTTAATCTCTTATAGGCCCCTTTCCCTCTTCCCCTCTAGTGTTCTTTACACCACCATCTTGGCTAACTTTATTATTTTTCCTATATCATACTTACATAGCTTCAGGTTAGCATGACAAGCCAAACACATGGTCCGTATAGAAATATTTACATTAGACATGCTTAGTCATTCACTAGTTGGTCCTTGGCCTTTATCTGCATACTAGGAATCCATATTAGCATATTTACATCATTTTGATTTAATAAATTCTAAGTCAAAACTGGGGGATTACAATTGTTAGGCTAAGATAGACTTAAGCACAATCAATTTGATCAATTGTTACATTTCCTAATGGATAGCATTGCAAGACCTAACTTGATATGCAAGTCACCAACTATCAAGTTATTCATTCACAAATCTTAATTCTTGATGTATTTTTTTGAAGTGTTTCACTATGAAAAATAAATTGGAAAGAAATCTTTAGCATGTCCCCTCTGGTGGCCATGAAATGAGTGGTAGAGGGTTCTCCTAACACTATTACATTGTGAAAATTCCAATAGATTAGACAGTTCATAATAAATGTTTCATTTTCTTTTTCAATCACTTGCAACTCACCTGTTGGATCACTTCAAGGACATGGGTCCCGAACTATCACCAATGCTATAAGTGGAAAAAAATGTAGTAAAAGAAAGAATTGTTAGATATTGAACTTATATCTAGCTATGAATGAGACTAGAACATAAGCCATCATCCATGTCGGCCTCCATCTGCAATTTCAAATGAAGTCTAATATGGATCATGAAACAAACTCAAAGATGAATATACAACATGATAATTATTAGATGACCTCTAGGGCAATGAATTCTAGGAACAATCTTGAAATTCTTAATCAAATTTTAAATTCACTTTTAAATGTCTAAGATAAACATATGCAACCCAATTCTAAGATTAATGTTGAGACATAAAACTTGACATCAATCCTAATATTCTTCCAATTATTTTTAATATGATTCTTAAAATAATATCAAAGGTAAATCTACAACAAAATCTTCAAATGAACATCAAAACAATCAATTTTGATGCCAATCACTAGCATCTCTAAACATGTTATGAAATGGATATTGTAATAATTGCATATAGATGAATCTATAACAAATTTCTAAGATAAACTTCTAAACATTGAATAATTACAAGAGCAATCTTGAGCATCTTCAAACATATTCTAAGTTGAAAGATTTGAGTTGAAACAAATTTTGAGTCTTTAGATATGAATAGAGTTTTTTCTATTATTGATTATGATAACATGATTAATCTAAATTATATCATAATTGTTAACACTTTGTATTAATGACTTTTATGAATAAAAAAAGTGAAAGTTGAACTCACAACAAGAAAGCCTTAAAAAAATTCTTCTCAATTTCACCGAATTGACCATATTATCTAGTATCTATATTGATTATAATAATTCATAAATTAAACTTTCAAAATTATAATATATATAAAAAACATAAATCTTAGATCTTATATGTAAAATATATTTTCATTAACGTGGTCTTTCAAAATTATAATATAGAGAGAACATAGATCTTATATATAAAATATATTTCTACTAAATTGTTGCCACAACTCAATTATGATAAATATTTCAACCTAAAAGTTGCATCAATTTGATGAACTTCATTTTTTTTATCTAACTCATATTTAAAGATCTAGATTTTGATTGTCAATATTTTGTAATATTTTATATTTTATTTAAATTTTATTATTATAAATCAAATATAACTTGAAATTTGATTTAAATGTTTTTTTTTATAAAAACAAACACTTTTATATGCTATTTTCAAACAAATTTCATATTTTGAAAAATCAATATAAATTAATGTATATCACAAAATGAAACAACAAAATGTGAATTTGTATGTTCATAAAATGTAAACACTAATAAAAACACTAATGTAAAAAAAATCAATACGCTATTTTCAAACAAATTTCACAATAGAAAAATCAAACAAATTAATGCATACCACAAAATGAAACAACAAAATGTGATAGAGTAACTATAAGATAAATAAAAAGTAACTATAATTAATTTAAAAAATAAAACAATCAATATATCATAATTTCAAAATTAAAATTTTCGTCTCTTATCTTTTTGTCTTCACCTGCATATAAATTTATTCGGGGACGAAAAAAAATCAACTTTTTTAACTTATAAATACATTGTAAAAAAGTTGGTTTTTTCTTTTATATAGAACTTAATTTAAAACCCAATTTCATGTCCTAAAATAATTTTTTAGGTAACATGGTGAAAAAGTTGGCTTTTTCTTGTATATATAAAACCTAATTTCTTTTCTATCTTATTATTGAAAAGTTATTGTATAAATTAGGGACTTTTTAACCTTTGTTTTATTTTTCAGTTTTTTGTCAGGAATTTTGGAAATGTTCAAAAACATTGCTACATCTTACAAAGTATGGGTGTTTGACGGTTTTCATGTCACCTGATTTCATTTCTGAGTTTAAAATAGTCCGACAAACAACAAAAATTACAGATTTTATAGATTAAATTTACCTGATTTTGAAAAAAAAAATCAAGCTAAAAATCAAAAAGTCTCCTTCCTTCTTAGACAAATCCTATTGAAAAACCTCAATTCTAATTTTATTGAAGATTTGTGTAAATTTGTGGAATATGACAACGGGTTCCAAAGATTGGAGTCGATAATCGGAGAGGTGGTTATGAGTCAGTAATTGGAGTCAATAATCGAACACGTGGTTTTATGACAAGGTACGCGGTTTTATTGAGATGCGTGTCAAACTTGAAAACCATAAGCATTGGAGCGTCCAGTCCAATCCAGGTTGACAGTACAGTCCAATGGTTGTGGAGTCCAGTACAGTCCAATGGTTGTGGAGTCCAACTGGGATTAGAAATGGAGTAAGCTACCGACGCGACGATTTTTCCCGGCGGCAATCGTCGCGCCAGCTCTTCGACCACTGTCTCTCAGTTGCCGGTCCCGTTCACCCACCGTCGTTGCCCCGTTAGTTCCCTCTCCGTTTCCGTTAAGTCCATCGCCATCTTTCTCCGTCCTGCTACCGTCAATTTATTTAATTTTCCATCCACTTAACTGTCTTGAATTCAAACCTCAATCCCGTGCAACGACCTCCCCGACCTCTTCTCTCCAGTTTGATGTATACTATTTACAAATCTTTGCACAACATCGCTATCAGTGTGTTTGTCATTCCAATTTGTAGCCGGTCCTCCTGCCACACACGGGGTCCGTCCATGGGGAGTTTGAAGACGTGCAGCATGACGAAGAGTATGTGTTTGCAGGTGTTGGCTATCTCTAAATCGGGTCATGTGCAGGAAGGTTTTAGGTCGAGTCCATGTAGCATGTTCCTTGTGGCACCAAGGATGAAGAACTTGCGAGTAGAGGGAAGGTCGGGGTCATCGCCCACCATGGGTTTCTTGTCGATTAGGTACAAGTGGTGCTGAAACGTGCGGTTGATGCACTCTGAGACCATTGTCTTGGGATGGGCCAAGGTATGTATCAACATAGAAGTTAAAAAAATGAGCATATTTCTGCTCTACTCGAATGTCCCATCCTGTTTACAATGGCCGAAGCAGTAGCAAAAGCTTTGGCTTCTCCGCCGCCGCTGCATATCAATGTTCATTTTCGATCCGGTTTGGTGCCAATCTTGAACACGGTTCTACATATATATCTTCTAGCGTGTAAGGGAAGCCAAAGAAAACAACTTCCGTATCTACCTCTTTGCATATGCAAACATGTCTAGACAGAGCTCTATAATCCATTTCCATTGAAAGTTCGGTTGTATTCTAAGGTTGTGTTTTCATTCCCAATTTCTCCATTCAAGGGAGTGGTTCTCAAACCTTTAGAAACTCAGAAGAAACAACACATACAAAAATTCAAGATCTCTACATTAAAAGCCTCAACAGACTATTTGGTGGTAAGGTTTTATTATTTTCGTAAAACACTTTACTAAATGGGTATTTCTGTAATATAGAATTTTCTGCAGGGAAATTCCCTTGTGCAAGGTTGCTGATCAAGGCGTTGTCAGCCAAAAAAACATTGAAATATGATCCATTAGATTTGATTTAGAGGGTCATATACTATTTTTCCTCCATTGGATTTTCTTGTATTGTGGACTCGATTCATTGATTTGGAGTGGTTTTTCCATCGGAGTTATGAGTCAATGTAGTAAGGATTTGAGTGAGTGTGAGGGTGTTTATCTAAATGGGCAAGAAATTCTTTCCGAATATCTACATGTGGTGAACGTTTGGTTTCTGTTGCGAGAGATGGGGATTTGGTGGAAGCTTGCACGCTGCTAGATTTCAATCTGTGCTTGGCGAGGTATTCCACCTTTGGTGGGATGAATTCACCTCTTCATTTCGCAGCTTCCAAGGGACATATTGAGGTGACTGCATTCTGGTTTTAGTTTGTACTGTGTTGTCAGTTGGCTTGTGATGTAACGCAACCACTGGTCAGTTGGCTTGAGACTTACATGCTTCTGGGAAGGGGCAGGGCGAAAATATCTAAGACTTCAGGATTACTGTGTAAGAGTATTGTGTTAGTGGGTTCCCCGCGGTTATAACCAACCTTCCCACAACGGACCCTGACCCGCACTATGTTCACGAAAGCTTTTTAGACTGGTAGAGGAAGGCAAATACGCTTATTCAATTTTATGATTGGATAGATTGAGGAGAGGAGTTCACATCGAGGAGTCCCAATTTTTAAAATCATTGGAGCTAGACATGACCAGATAAATCCTTGTGCAGAGGCTGCAGGGGGTTGGACTAGAGGGATTAAGTGGAGATGGAGCAACAAGTGGTTGAAGAGAGAGCCTTGCATCATATCATCAATTATTAACTATGATGAGATCAGCTATGCCCAGAATTTCGATGAAGGCGACTGGCAAGAAGAGGATGTTTATCCCTATCGAGGTTTCTCTGCCAGATTTGTTGCACCATCATTTCCATTTCCCAAGCCAACAGAGGTATAGAATGAAAAGATGGTGAAGATTTCTACAAAGTTCCACGGGAGATTTCAATGTTTTTTTTTTCGCAGGTGGACTATATTTTGACATTTTGTTGCAGATTTACCCCATCATCAGGTTATCCGGGGAGATCTAATGTAATTTCATAGCCTTTTAGATGGAAACTTAGGATCTATTACCTTGTATACATAGTCATGAATTAATGTACTGTATTTTCATTCGATTGATGTAGTTGTCAATGCCCTAAACCATTCTTTTGCGGTAGCTTCAATATACAATTATACTCAGGTTTCTAAATCGCAGAGGTTTTGAAGGATGTGCATTTTTCCATTAATTTGCCAGATGTTGATTGCTTGCACTTCGAAATTATTTCATCCTGCAAAAAATGATTGCAGAGATGATATGAAGTAATGAGAACAAGATCTAGGTTGATCCATATTGAAATAAAATGGTTCATTTTATTAACAGGCTTACAGAGTTATGGAATGAGTAGAAAACAAGTTTAGGGCTGTAACTTCTTTTCTTTTTCAACCACAAGCTAAACCGCCGAAGTGTGGAATGTATTGGGGTTGGATTCATTTTAGTTAATAAGTGGTAAAACCATAAGATTTTTTATATTACATTTGTGAAATTTTTGCATATTTTATCTGGGAAGATTTTTGATACATTACTGGAATATCATACAGTTCATTGAAGATTTTTGTTACAGTACATTGTTAGGTCAAACAAGAAGTTATTTTTGTGACAGTATTGTAAGTTAAAACAAGAAGTTATGTGTTTTTGAAGTTTAATAAAAATAAGTATTTAAATCATCCCATTTTGTTGATTTTTTTCTTTATTTTTGTAAAAAAAAATGATTTAAAATGGATCAAACCCTAATTCATTTGATTTACTCTTTAATAATAAAATATTTTTTATTATGTAATTTTAATTTTTAAAATATAAATAATTAACAATAAGCACCATCATGAATAATTGCTATCTACAAATGCTACACTAGTGATATCAACACTATCCCTACAGAGCTGCACCTTGTGGTCAAGCAATCTACACTCCAAAGCCATTTCAAAATCAATTTTTAATTTCTATATCTAAAGATATTTTAAAACCAACTTTAATTAATATATCTATAAATGTATGATAAATTTACACTCAATTTTAACATTTAAATACAATTTTGAATAAGAAAAAAAAATCAAAATACTTTTATCCAGTATTAAAATATTGTTTTGAAGATATGGCTTGCCACGATGATTTGGTGGACTCAACAACAGTGTGAAAGCAGGTCAAAGAGATACAATAAAATATATAAGCACATGGCTCTAAATGACATTACTAGCTTATGAGGTCCAACTTTGGGGAAAACAATTTATTTAAATGATTTAAAATGGGATATTTGGCAATATTCAAGGTTAAGATATTTGAATGACATTACTGGGCTTAAGAGGTAACCTGTGGGGAAAACAATTTATCTAAATGATTTAAAATGGGATATTTAGCAATATTCAATGATTTAAAATGGGATATTTAGCAATATTCAAGGTTAAGATACTTGGATGTAAATTTTTACATGTTCCATATAAGATATTTCAATTTCAATTTTAGTTTTATTTGAATTTAATGGAAATTTGTATGAAGGGAGTCTATAAGGTTATATTTAAACTTAATGGAATTTTGTATGAGTGAAGTTCACCAAGGTAATATATAAAATTAATGGAAATTTGTAAGCTTCATTGTTTTTTTACTTGATGGGGTGGATAATTTTATTTATTTATTTTTATTGAATGATTGGCTAATGTTGTATTAGTTAAATGATTTTTATTCCAAT